>QVNW01001203.1:841-76154 GCA_014825475.1 Pseudomyrmex flavicornis
CAAATTATTTATTTATTTATTTGTCACATACACAATTCGTCGATGTAAACACACGCGATCACGTTTCGTGCACATAGCACGGAATAGAACTATGGTCACAGCATATAGCACGGAATAAAACCATGTCCACGCGTAGACATAGCGTACGTATCGACAAGTCGCTCGTGAACATTGCTACGTAGTTGCCAATGTGCACCACCCATGGACATGCGCTAGCTTACGGAGCGGAATAGCGATCGAAAAAACTTATAGGCCTGGCCGCTCTCAGGCTTCTCTCTGGTGCTATGAATCGGCAGCACACATGGTTTTCATTTTCTTGTTTCAATTGTGTAGTTTTATCACAAACTTGAATTTAAAGTGCAAAAGCAATACAATTTAGTAATATTTTTTTAAAGATGGGAGTAAGCATTATTAAATTTTAGTATATTTTCTTGAATTTGTAAAAAGTAACACTAAAAAGAGTATTTAACCTCTTTTACAGAAACTTAAGAAGCCAAAAGTCAGTAAGATTAAGAAAAATAATCAAATAAAGAATAAACTTACAAAACAAGGAAAACTTAAGACTCAAAGATACAAAAAGAGCCAAACTTCCTTAAAAGGGTATAATTATATATAAAACAAGAAAAACCATATAAAAATTGTTATTAATTTCTATTTGTAATTTTAGGACAAGTAAAGTCAGAACACATTTAGGTAAAAGTGAAATCCTTGAAAACAAGAGCAAAGATATTAACGATAATCAAGCAGAAAAATTATATGAAGACAAAATATTAAAATTTATGGAAGAGGATGCTGGAAAATCATTTCGTTTATTGCTTCCTGTAAAAACACAGATGGGAAAAGTAGAAAAACGTCTTCTTCCAAGAGATAATAACATTACAGAGGAGAAAGATGATAAAATCACAAATGACAATGAGCAGAAACAAAATGAAGAAGATAATCAAGAAGATATTAGTGACATGGAAATCGATATGGATACACATGTAAGACCCAATGTTCTAAATATATATAATAAGCACAAAATAAATCTATTGAATTTGTGTTTTCACAGAACAATGTGCAAGAAGAGATTGATAAGCCGACAGTTTCTACTGTGGAACTTCTGGCAGCTCGCAAAGAACTGTTACAGTCTACACGTTTTAAAATAGGAATATTATCAAGTAGTATCTTAGAAAATCCTGAGCAGAAAATAGGAAATCTTAAGATATTGTTAGATATGATGGACGAAAAAGCTTTCGAAATTTATATCACTGTGAGAAAACTAGCAATGGTGTCTCTTTTAGAAGTCTTCAAAGACATACTACCGTCGTATAGCATTCATCAAATTTCTCAGGAAGGAATAAAGTGTATGCAAATAACATTTAAAGATACTACAATATGATAAAAATATCATATGTTTGCCTATCTATCAATAATACTTTTTCACAAATTTTATTTGATTCAGTGAAAAAAGAAACTTTGGCGCTGCAGAATTATGAAGGTACATTGTTGAGAAATTATAAAAACTATGTACGAAAACTCGAAAAGATGTCGAAGATTTTGATTCGAAAGAAAGGAGACACGCGAGTGGTGAAGGAACGAGAAGTCACTTTAGGCGAAATCGCAGTATCGTGCATGTGCGAACTTGTCACGATTCATCCTTATTTTAATTACTCCGATAATATAGCCAATTATATTATTCCTTTCTTGGATAATAAGCGGAATAGTGTAAGAGAAAGAGTAGCGCGATGCATTTCTCAAATATTCAAAGAAGATAAACGTGGTCAACTGTCACTTACAGTAAGTATTTTATATTATCGAAAATCGAATATATCAAACGCTTGATTTTTCATCCGGAAAAAATTATATAAAAAACTTCTTAATTAAATTTTAGATAGTTCGAAAATTAAATCAGTACATCAAGTCAAGAAAACATTCCGTCCATCTTGAAGTGATAAAAGTGTTACAATCCTTGCGCTTGAAAGACGTTAATCTGGATAAGGAAAAGGAAGATGAAATGAAGCAAAAAACGCTCAAGTCTCACAAACAGAGAATCATCGCGTTAAGCAAGCGAGAAAAGAAAAAGAATAAGAAACTGGAACAAGTGGAAAAAGAATTGCTCGAAACAAAGGCTGAAGAAAATAAGGAAATAAAACACAAGATTCTCACAGAAATTACGAGCATAGTATTTACGATATATTTTCGAATTCTGAAACAAGCTCCTAATAGCAAAGTATTGTCGACGTGTTTGGAAGGTTTAGCCAAGTAAGAGACTTTTTTTATACACTACTTTTTGTCATAGTTCTCGCGTCTGTTTTCAATGTTTTGCCGTACATTTTTTCAGATTCGCACATTGTATCAATATCAATTTTTATCAAGATTTAATAAGTGCTATAGATAAAGTAATAGGAGACGGTAATTTGGGATTGAGAGAGCAATTGCATTGTATTCAGTGCATATTTGCTATATTTTCTGGCCAAGGTTTAGCACTGAATATCGATGTGTACAGGTTTGTGTGTCTAATGTTTCTTTTTTATATTGTGTTTTTTAGAAAGTGCATTTCTTTCTAACGTATATTTTTTCTAGATTTTACGTGCATTTATATAAAAATATATTAAATGTCCATTGCGGGAAAACACACGCGGAAAGTGAGATTATGTTGAAGACGCTGATAATGCTTCTTATATATCAGCGAAAGAGAATCGCGCATTCACGTTTGATAGCCTTCGTGAAGAGGATAAGCATGTTGACGCTACAATCGCAACACAATGCAGTGCTGAGCATTCTCGGTATTATCAAACAAATTATGCAACTCGATAAAGCGTCTCAAGTCGTACTCGACACCGATTGCGCCGCAGACGGTTATTACCAGGCCGAAATCGAAGAACCTGACTATTGCAATGCACATTGCACCGCATTGTGGGAGCTTGTTGCTTTGCAGGTGCGTGGTTTACTTTTCTTTGTATAATAATTAAGACGAGATTATAATAATAGATACGATATATTCGATGCTTCATATTTTTACAGCGTCACTATCATACCGTCGTGAGAGAACTCGCTAGAAATATCGCGTACGAAGTACCCACGAATGGTGAAGGTAGTTTATCTATTGAAATTGCGAAGCTGTAAGTATTGATGCTTTCATGAATTATTATATTGTATTATTTTTATATTCATTTTTTTTATGAATTTTAGTACACCAGAGGAGCTCTATACAGAATATGATCCTACTGGTGTGGCATTCAAGCCTGCTATACCTGTCCCAAAGACTGCGGTTAAGAAAGAATCAAAAAAATGTACAGACTGTAACTTAAGTCCTATATTCGAAGAATATATTGGTACCATCGACATTGACAAGCACTTAATTACAGATGAACATGTAGATTTTTATAAAGACTATAAATGTAATATGTATAATATACAATAACAGAAGTATATATGTATATATATGTAGAAAATAAGAAGTTTTTTATCAGTAAATTTGGAACAATTACAAAAAATATGTATCTGATTTTTGTTGATTCAAAAATGCTGAAGATAACCGAATTTCCTTTCAATTTAATATCGATGATAGAAGAGTGCACTAAAGTGTTGAAAGTGCACAAACCAGAGGTGCATGAAATCTTTTTGCGACACAACTGCTATCTTTAGGCAGTAGGGAATGTAGGGATAGGGAAAGATTTCGTCTACCTGACGCTGACGTACGAGGCACCATGTTGATGTGCGTGACAGACACTGACAGGTCAAGTTAATGTCAAATTTTCATTCAACAACATTGATGTCTACGCAGAGCAACAAGAAAGAGTGAATGACACATCGATGAGATTCGTTTCCGCAGTCATGTTTTCAAGATTCGAGTAATTAAATTTTTTCTTTATTTTACGTGTGAATACTAAAAAAAAAAAAGATTTTATCCTAGAGAAATACGTTTCTTATTTAAAAAAAAAAAAAAAAAATTGGCGTTATGGTGACGTTTAATAGCAACTGTTATGATGTTTCGGTGTTGCGTAGAAGTTGCAATAAAAATGGAAAACATCGGTATCAGATTGGGTTTTATAGAAAACGGTAGGAGCAGAGAAGTGAATATATTTACTTATCAGCTTTGTCAACAATTAATCGCAACATATTTTTCGTGTCAAATTCTGACACTCTCTATTTCAAACTCTGCATATGTAGCTCAAATGTATCACACATACACACGCACACACTTTCTGTCACTTTTCAGATATAAACAAAATATTATCAAGTTACCACATTCTTTACTCTGTTCAACACTGTATATTTCTATTTTTCTTCCTTGAATATATTTCTAAAATCTATCTTGATGTTTACGCAATCAGCATCAATTAATGGAACACCACACTTACACGTTATTACTTATTCTTTCTAAAAAGAATATCTAATCTAATCTAATTAATGTATTTTGTGTTTTTTTGATAGATTGTGCATAATGCATAAGGTTAATAATATGGGCATTCTAAAGTCAGAGTAATCAGCAATACATGTCACAGAGTTGGATCGCTAGAACATGCTTGTCTGTTGTTCGTGTAATTTTTGTTAAGTGACAAGTCATGCCAGGAGAACCATCAACTGCAACTGGAAATAAATCCAGTAAAGCAAAGAGAATCTCTGTAGAGGATCTCTATAGAGGACCTCGTGTTCAAAGTAGTACTGATACAGAGCTACAGTCGCAACAGAGCGGTTCAACCCCGTTGCAACCTACGTTGCATTATGTCAATTTCCGTTCGGAGTTAGAAGACACTTCCATCCCGTCGGCTCTGCGATGCCGTTTATATGATCTCTTTCAACAGATCGAAAAAGAATTTGAAATGTTGTACAATGAAAATCTTGGATGTGTGTATACAATATTTGTAATACAATTTGTAATCATTTGGGTTTTATATATATATATATATTACATATTAAAACTGTTATTTTATTGCAGTGCAAGAAAAGATTGATATCTTAAATGACAGACTTGAAAGAGAGTGTTATGGATCAGGTGAACGCAGTTTACCTCCGAGAGATCTTACAGATTATCCAGAAACAAAAAATCTTTCTAAACAGAAATGTAAGGTTCTTTGATTAATGTATAATCAAATATTAGATTTATATTCTAGTAGAAATTCATGTGAAAAGAATAATACATTTAGACAGACATAAATGACAAAGAAACAATATATTTAAAAATAATTGATAGAATAAGTAGTATAAGGCAAACATTGCTTTATGCTACTAATGTACTATTATCAAGTCTTGCAATTAGTAAATGATTGGTTTTATTTCTAGCCATGGGTGCAAACTCAGTGCAAAAGATTAAGACTTCTCATAAGTTAAAAGCGCAGACTAGCAAAATAGTATCAAGCTTCAAAAATCCGTCTATGTCTTGCACGATGCAAAGAGAATATGTGGGTCATCGGGATGGTGTGTGGGAAGTGTCTGTAGGCAGATTAGGTCAACCGATTGTAGCGACCGCATCTGCCGATCACACAGCACGCATATGGGCGATAGACAGCAGCCGATGTTTATTGCAATACAACGGTCATAACGGATCTGTGAATTCAGTTCGATTTCATCCAAATAGAGAGCTAGCGTTAACAGCGAGCGGCGACGGTTCTGCTCACGTGTGGCAGGCCGCTGTCGATTGGGACATACCGAAAAGAGTGTCGTCACTGGAGGAACTTCCAACAGCTAGTTCCGAGCGTTCCGCCACTAATAATCTGATCGGCAATAACGACGAACAAGACGATCCGCCGACATTGAGAACGCCGATACGTGAACTTCTGGGTCACACGAATGTTGTAATGGCTGCGGATTGGCTTGCCGGTGCCGAACAATTGGTTACAGCCTCTTGGGATAGAACAGCGAACTTGTATGATACGGAAACCGGAGAGATAATACATACGCTATGCGGACACGATCAAGAATTGACACACGTGTCGACACATTACATGCAACGATTGTGCGTCACATCTAGCAGAGATAATACATTCCGATTGTGGGATTTTCGAGAGCCGATACACTCGGTTTCGGTGTTTCAAGGCCATACAGAGTACGCGTGTTTTTCATTATCTGCTTCTGAAAATTCTTTTTTGCAAGATTGTTGTTTCAAATGTAAAATTATGATAAATTATTCAAATGTCCCTTACAGAACAGTAACATCGGCGATCTTTACAAGAGAAGACAAAATAGTATCCAGCTCGGACGACAGGAGCGTGAAAGTGTGGGAGTTACGTAATATACGCAGTCCGTTAGCAACAATACGTGCGGATAGCGCCGTTAACAGACTGTCAGTTTCTAGTATCGGGATAGTGGCAATACCGTATGACAATAGACAAATCCGTTTGTATGATTTAAGTGGCCAACGTCTGGCGAGATTACCTAGAACTAGTAGACAGGTAAAAAAAAATCTATGACCGTCCCTGTAGCTATGTTATATAAAACCATTTTCTAAAAATTCCGCAACGTTAATGACACATTGCCTCACCAAGTTATATGTTATACATAAAAAAAACACATTAGCAGTAGTCTTACTCAAACGTCCTTCGTTACTGAGATTTCGCAAAAAAATAATAAGTTACATATTTCCAAGTAAACTCACATATGTTTTTTACATTTTATTACTTTGCGTTATATCTCGCAATTATTATTACGTACATAAATTTTATACATGATTGTGTGCTTACAGGGGCATCGCAGAATGGTGTGTTCTGTAGCTTGGCTGGAAGACAACAGCGTCAATTTATTTTCCTGCGGTTTCGATAGATTAGTATTAGGCTGGAGCGTTCTTCCTATTAAAGACGCTTGAGCATTGAGAATTGCGCGATTTGATCAAACATCGTATGTCATATTAGTGTGATTTCGGGCATACGTATGTGTACATTAGAGACGGAAATACATATGTAACCGTACACGAAAAATCCAGCAATTAATCCAGTCAACGATCCTCCTTTCCCGCTCTTGCAGACGACTGCAGTAAAAAACCAAAATATATATATATATATATATCGTATGTATTATTGAATAATATTTATCAGAAAATAATAATAAAAAATGTAAATTTTAAAGCTTAGCCATAGAGAACTTTGAACGTCTTGTGTTATATTACCTGAATATGCTGTGAAAAGACATAAAATAGTATAGCCTTGAACAAGAAGATAATATGGACCCGAAGCTATGTGTCTCCAGACTATTCCTAAACAACCTAGCAATTTGCCGCAACCGCCGACTGTTAAAGCACGGATTAGATCTTTTACATTGTATTTGTACGGCTTTTTACCGCCGATAAACCATTTTAGTTCGGTCGTTACAATAACAGCGTAAATGAATGCCGTAAATGCGAGCGCTGTGTGAAACAGCAAATCGTAAAAATTGCAATTCTCATGTGCGTTCTGATTTAGATCGGTCCTTGTATCGCAGGAGACCCAAGCCCTGAACGATTCGAATATCCATAGTATTACACATAATTTCCAATATGACTTAAACTTGCTGTTGTACAAGAGATGTCTGTAAGCTGGTTTTTCGATCAGAATAAGATCAACAAAGACTATAACAGGATCGTATTCAATGTATTTGTCAGCTACTAAGTCACATTTCTCCTAAAATATTCGGAACTTGATAATAAAAGATGCGAAATTTATATAATAATATAAAATTTAATATATTGGGTCATTAAATTTTAAACTTAATGATCTAATATATAGATTTTTTTCATTTATCTCTTTATTTTCTTATTTTTCTTATTTATTTTATTTTCTTATATATATATATATATGTACTTTTCTTATTTTACTTACACATTTTAGGATTTTGAGTACACTAGGACAATATCTTCTGTATAGCTCTTTACATTCGGCTCCACAATTTATGCAAACGTACATTTAGACAGATTAAATATTATTTCTGAAATAGAGCAAATAAAAATCTAAAAGAAAATATTATTATTTATATTATTCTTTTTTAAATATGGCTAGTTATCTTTACAATATCTATTTCGAAACAATAGAGCACATAGTGAATTCGTCGTAAGACAAAACGCAGAATATTGTAAAACTAATAAATATTACTTTTTTCACTATTTAGAAAAAACTGTTTTCAAGTGTTTTTTCTAAACAGTGAGACTATTTCTAAATATAGATATAAATATACAATAAGTATTTATTAGTTTTTTGTCAGTGTATATGCATCAGTCTGTGACGATTAAACACGTTCCGTTTAACATTTTATTTTTTTCTTTACATACAAATTCTATAGGTGAAACGTTCACAATTGTATGGTTTCAAATAATAAAGTCAAAACATTTTAAAAATAAATGTTTAGTAGTTTGCAATTTCATTCTGCGTTTTTGAAATAAACGTTGTTTTTTTATCTTAAATTTAGTTTATCACATACGAACTTATCAGTAAAATTCCGAAACATTCTACATATTCAATGTATATGGTGAAAATGGTGGGGTGAGATGTATAAATAGACCTTCAATATCGATGCCGTGAAAGTTTGTAGGTGAGCCTTGCCGGAAAACACTTCAAAACCATATATACCACGAAGATGCCAATAAAATCCAGTATAGTTTTGCCACAAGGGCAAATGCCTCTTCTAGGATTCGGAACATGGGATGTAAGTATATAAAAAATTATATCTATAGAGAAAAATCGTCGATAACTTATTTTCGAACTGTGGCGAAAATTTTCGAATTTACCGCTAACTGCATTAACATTTAAGCATCATGTAATAATTTACATATACAAATTGTTAAAGTAACTCGGTTTACATCTCGTATATAGAAAATCTCTTCTGAATTAATTTGAAACAAAATTGTAAAAACATAGTCAAGATTTCCGACTTTCCATATTAAAATTAAGTAGTATTTAGATGTTTTACAACGCGATAAAAGTGAGATAAGAATGAACTTCTTACGTGGTATTTCTTAAATACATTAAAGATAAAAGCTGATAAAAAACTAATTACACTTCTTCTAAAAAAAAAATTATTCTCTATTAGACATCGGTTTTTATCGCAGTACTGTAAAATTTAAAATTTTCGTCGATTTATTCGTAAAATAAACGTCTGAAAAATTAGGCTCTAAGAGTGACTATCGCACTATAAAAAAGAAAGAAAGATATAAATAAAATAATTCTAATAAATTGACAAAATATTTTCGAGATTACAGATTAAAATTTATATGACAAATTTTTTAATTATAAATTTATTATTGTACTATTGTATTTGTGCTGAAGATCCGGTAGAAAATCGAAACTTTTTATTAGTATTATAGTATTTTGTTTCTGTTAAAATCTTGATTTATATTAAAACACTTCTCACATTATAAATATATATGTTTTAAATATTTTCATAAACATCACATAGGCTAAAGAGGACGAATTAGAAGAAGCTTTGAATGCAGCTTTAGAAGACGGATACAGACACATTGACACAGCTGCGGCTTATGAAAATGAGCATATCATTGGTAATGTCTTGAAAAAGTGGTTTGATTCTGATAAAATCAAACGATCCGATTTGTTTATTACGACAAAGGTATTATATTCTTCGAGATCTATAAGTTTTACGTAAGAAGAATATACTGACATATACGCGTAAATAACTTTAAATAACACTGTTTTAGTTGCCGCCTAGCGGTAACAGACCCGAAGACGTCGAAAGATGGCTCAAAAGATCGCTGTTCCTGTTGCAACTCGATTACGTTGATCTTTATCTTGTACACACTCCTTTTACATTTGAAGCTGACGGAGACGCTATAATAACATTAAACGAAAACGGAGAAGTAAAACTTGATCCGACAACGGATCACGTAAAAGTATGGTCGATGATGGAGCAACAAGTGCTCGAGGGACGCACTAAAGCAATTGGACTGTCCAACTTTAATATTGCGCAAATAAAACGAATTTTGAATGTTGCCAAAGTGCCTATATCAAATTTGCAGATTGAACTGCACGTGTATTTTCAACAGAAGGAATTGGTAAGTTTTATGCTCCTTACACATTAATTTTAGTTTTCACAAATATAAAACTTATGTTTTTTTTTGTAGGTAAAGTTTTGTAAAAGTAATAATATCAGTGTAACGGCATATTCTTCTTTGGGTACACGTAGATTTGTCCAATATATGAAAAAAACCGATTCTGTGGCAGATTTACTGGAAGATCCTACAGTGTCAGAGATTGCAAAAAAATATAATAAAACACCTGCTCAAATAGTGCTAAAACACATTATTCAAATGAGCATAGCTGTTATACCAAAGAGCGTAAATCCCAAAAGAATTAAAGAGAATGCACAACTATTTGATTGGGAACTTGAGCCTCAAGATTTAAAAAAATTGATTAATCTTGATAAGGGAGAATCTGCACGTATAATTGATTTCGGAATGTTCAACGGTGTCAAAAATCATCCAGAATTTCCATTCTAAGATTGTGATTTCTTATGGTTTTTCTTTCATTCTTATGTTCCATGTTTCTATTCTTCTATTGATCTTTTATTCTTATATTTTTCGTCTTGTACTTCAATTTCTGTACAATCTCTGTCCTTGCTGTTGCGACATGCTCCTCTATATTGTATTGTAATTCTTCAATGATGTTATAGCTTTTGCTTTTATCAAAAAATAATCTTATAAAGCAATATGTATAATCAGATATATGTAAAATAATAATATGCGATACAGAAATATAATAATAGAAAACTTAAATATTTGTAGTATTACTGTAATTCAATTAAAAACAATAGAAACAATAGAAAAGATCGTGTTTTGTTTATTTTTGAAAACGTCGTTTATAGTTCTACATATATAATATATATATGTATGCAGAGACAGTTAAACAAATACAGGTTATATCTTAACAAAGTAGGTTGCGCACTTTCAAACGTTACCTACTTTTACTGCAGTTATATCCGGTCTCTCAAATCTTGTTGTTATCTTTTCATACAAACGTTGAATAAACACTAAAGTTATTATTAGCATATATATTATATCACAGTGACCTTGTCGTTATCTTGACTCTCTATTTCGGTTTAATTTATCATCCGATGACTATGTGGCTATTTATATTATACCTTTGTTTAACAAACACTGAGCATCTGCTCAAAATGTTTTACAAAAACAAGACACGTGTTTCAAGATACTAACTCTCTTGATACGCGCAAAAAAGAAAGTAGAGAGAAACAGAGAGAGAGAGAGAAAGAAGCTATGTAAAAAGAGCGGCCACATTTTTTGTGTTAAACGCAGCAAATGATGAGAGAGCAACTTTGAGAGCATATTAAAAGTTCCTGTCCTCGAGCGCCGCGATATCTACGTTTTACGCGTATCCAACTACACGAATCAGTGAATAAAACAGATATCTTACCGATTGATTTGATTCTGTTCCGTATGCGCGCGTTCTGCCGCGCGCGTCGACTCGATATTTCGATTATCGAAATATCACGCGCTTCGATACTAAAAGTGGCGGGCAACGAGCAGTCATGGCGGACGTGCGACACGGAGCTGTACTACGTCGGACTTGTTCTCGTAAGTTTTCTCGCAACTATTGTCGTCTCGCGCGCGATTATCAGTCGCACACGCGTATCGTAAAGCGGGTTTTCGTAGTGATACATAATTAGCACCGCGTATTTGCTTGTAATCGTAATCGACGAGTATGTACAATGAAAGTGTTTCGTGGCCGTTACGCGATTCTACGAGACGCGCGCGAGAGAATGACCGTCGCGCGACGATGGAAGAATTTCTTTCGTACTGGTTTGTATTCTTCATGATTATTATCGCTCAGATATGCGAATATCATAAATCGGATGTCTTCATTGATATATTAATTAGCATCGCGCACCTCACCGGTGACGATAATCGACGAGCTTTTTACAGTGCAATTGTATCTCCGCCGTTTTCCGCAAGACGCGCGCAAGAAAGTAAATTTCGCGTGTTACTGCAGCTATAATGATTGATTAAGATGTAACTGAAGAAAAGTAAGACTTACAGTAAGCAGCAGAATTCCTGATTAGCAATATTATGGACAGAAGAGTAATCAAGTAAGTACATCTTCTTAGATCATAATTAAGAAAATTGAGAGAAAACATTTTGTCAAATTTAAGATAGAATATTTGTTTCTTCCTTTCCGATATAATCAAAGTGTTTTCTGTATTGCTTCAGGTTCAAAGTTTCTACCAGATCTGGCGTTTGCGGCACCGGAGGAGCCGGTTCTGGCCATTTCAAGGCAGTATGAAGGTTAGTGTCGTATTTTCAATTACAAAATAACATTTCTGTAAAACTTGTACTTTTAAACTTTAACTTATTTATGAAGTTAATAATTTCTCTCACAGTTAATTCTCTTTATTAATTTGTTTCCTGGTATTTGGTGTTTCAGATGCGATGTTCAATATTACGCATTATTTTAATAATATTACGCAAACAATGGATCACGTAAATCGAAATAAACCGAACATTCGTTCCGTCATAAAAATATAGTGTGTTTAAATTCGAGTCTTAAATTCGCGGTATTCAGTTTCGTACATGTTTGTAACTTTTTTTATAATTTCAAAATTTATTTTTTGTTGTAACTTCGACAATTCGAGCTTCGAAAAATTTCGGTAGTTATTAAAGTGTGGACTTTACAGAAGAGTGAAGAAATAGACCATAGAACAATTTGAACATCGCGTGTGTGAATTATATTTCGCGTCTTCCGCGTCGCGAGTGAAAATAAAAGTGTTACGATGTAAACTACGTGGGACAATCCAACCATCAATCCAGTGGACCATTTCCGAGAGCGATTGTTGCAGAGGAAGATACATCGATGGACAACGAGGGGACCGCAAAAGTATTGAGTCACAAAATCACATTTTACAACTCAATTCTTTTAGCTGCAACTTTTTTAAAAATCTTTAATACACATTTTACGCATATTAGTAGGTTGTATAATTATTCAGAGTTAAATTTATATTTAGACTAAACTATTTTCTATTTTTTTCGAGATTTTATTATTTTTATTAACATAAAATCTATATAAAAGATTTTATACACATATTCGTATAAAGATATGTGTAACTATATTCAATATGAAGCTGAAAGAATCACGTTTAACGTTGCATGCGTAGTATCCGTATATTAATACGCACTGATTTCTAATAGCACAAGTAAAGACAATCACACATTGTGGTTATGATTTTCTTTATTCGCTATTTTTATAAATGTATGATGGCATATAAATCTTCATTATTATACGAAATATTTTTATTCATGTTTGATTTGCTCTTTTATGAATTGTATATGTACACTGTTAAATTTTTGTGTGATGTTTCTTCTGAAATTTTACGTGTTATCTCTCGACTTTATTAACTTGTTATTTCTTACATTTCTTTAATAGTTTTCATTGAACTCTTTGAATTCTGTGGATTCTTTTGTGAATTTTTTGAATTCTTCTGTAACTTCTCTCATATATTCTCTAAATATATCAAATTTATTAGATAAAATAAATCCCATTGGGTTAAAAAATATAAAGTAATATAAACATACAAATATAAATTTATATTCGCGTATGTATAAAATCGCGAGAGTGATTCGTGAAATTCATGTTTGGTGTTTCTATCGCTTTTCTTTTTGTTGTTTGCTTATAAGCGTTTGAATTACGCACGCTGTCGCGTACGGCTCGATACGGTTCGATAATATTAGCATCGCACTTTACGGAAAGATTACTCGGCGAGTTTACAATGAAATCGTATCGCAATCCGTTCGTGTTTCCGCGATAAATAAAACGACACGTGACTGGAGACAGAATCAAGTTTACACAATGTACGATTGTTCAACAACAAAGTTTAGCAATTAGAATTCCTAGCAATACGCATAACTAGCAGAAAGCAATGCAATCGAATATAAGTGCATCTTCTTATCATTTTCTTTAAACGTTCAAGGAATATAGGAATAAGGATAGATGTTCAAAGGATATCCACTGGATTATATTGCAATATATTCGGTAGATATATCTTCATAAGACATTCTCTGGAATATCGTGTGCTACATGGGCGTATATATTACAGCTTCTGCTGTAATATAAACTTACTACACACGTTTAGCTTTCCTCTCCACAAATTAAAATTTAAAAAACAAAACTTGCATTTTTCAAGTGTAGATAAGTCAAAAATGTTAATATCCTTTATTCGACTTTTATCCGTATTTTTCACAAACTCGATACATTTGATGCAAACATTGCATAAACACAATCGCATTGTGAACATTTTCTGCGCACTACTACTACTTTTGATTATCAAAAAGACGATGTCTAAACCAGGTCTTATATATATTAACAACTAATAAATTATCTTTGTTTATTTAAATTAATAATTTTGATTGCAAGTTGGTATTGTAATGCGTTTACATCAGAAAAACTGTATGTACGTAATTACAAAATATATTACAATTTTGAGCAATAATAATATATACGGCGAATAAAAATCGCACACCAGTCCATCATTTCTGTATGTGTCTGGCTTCTGACGTAAGAGCCAATACATTTTGTCATAACACTTCAGTAAAATATTGAACACATTTCATATACACAGTTAAAATTTAAGCAAACGGTTAACCATAAAATATTTAAAAATATCTTGCTGAAGTAGCACCTCATTTTCCGACTCTAACTTGCGCGTATTATATTAATTATTGTAGTCTTGTATATATAATATCTAATAATATTAATTTATATTGAATATTACATAACAACACGAATTATCGTATGTGTATTTAACAGAGAGACGAAAATTGAAGTGTTTTCGTAATTATTTTTGCAAATTGTCTTCTCACCCTGTAAATCCTTCGCGATTTCACTACGCCGGTTGCGGATTTTTAACAAAAAAGTTATCAATATTTGCAAAAAGATTCAAGAATCTTGTTATATTTGAATGTTATAAACAAGATATAGAGCAATATACATATATATGCGTTTATATATATATATATATACAAGTATATAGACGTTTTAAAATAATTATAATTTTTTGCAATGTTTATTGTAGTTTCGCGCATAAATATCGTACTGAGATAATAGAAGAATAGCATACTTTTATATATAGTTCTCTTATATGAATATTGATTTTGTTAAACAGATATCGGCCCTTTAAAGTTTTCTTTTTCATTATTAATTTATAAATGCCTCTGTGCTTGTATAATGTTGTGCGTTACGGGCGATAATTGTTGTTAAATTGTGTCGCGCTAAAGCTGAATAAGTGCTTGAAAACTTGAACTTCTTCGCGGACACACGAGTTTTGTTCATTACACTGCGGGTATATCAACATTCATTATAATAGCAGCTGACTTCAAATGTGTTACTCGTAAACAACAAATAACTTTTCTTCTCGTCACGAAGATAATTCGTGTTAGAATGTAAAAAAATTCAAAATGCGTATATATTTATTGTGCATGCAAAACGTGTAATAGACACGTTCGCATTTACACATTCTTCTAGATCTAAAATCTAGATCTATAAAAAATCGAACGCTAACAGACTTTGACATTTGGCACATTTTTACTCTCATAGAGCTAGTTTATTCGTTTGTAGAAACGAAAAAAGAGTAGAAATTTCGATTAAAAAGAACAGGTATTGATAAAATGTCCTAAATCGCAATATACTTCGATTTGATTTTAACGTCGTATCAACTCTTTATAACACAAAGACGGTTTTCTTTATCGCGTCTTTATCGTTAAATATAATTATTGTTAGTAATGTTTTTTTTTTTTTTTTTTATACCAAGTTATTTCTAAACAAAATGTCGTGTTTTAAACACTTATATACTTTTCTTCTCTTTCTCTCTTTCTTTCTCTCTAAAAGTCCAATTTAACAAAAGTATTTTCAAGTCGTATTTTGAACGAGAGAAATAAATCGCGCGGCATTCTATTTTAGGCAGTCGTTTTCCTTCCGCTTATTAATTACAGGCAGAACGTTGTTCCCGTTCGCAGCCTGAAAGCGTCGATAGATTTCATTTACACTATTTCGAGTGTGCGAATAAAGAGATACGGGAAAAAACAATTTCATCCAGAGGCAGATAAATCATTATCACGCGATTTAAACGTTTTTTGCGAATGCTCGTTACTACGAGCGCATTCGATTTGAAATATATCTAAGAGTAACGCGTTTACAAGTTTTATATTTTTTGCTTAGTCTTATTGCGTAAGAAACAATGTCGCATTCTGTGATTTTCCATACGAAGTTTTTGGAAAACGTATCTACTGGGTTTATCAGAAGGTTTTTCTGTGAAAAGTTTTACACGATATACGATAAAAACCATGTTAACACATAACGACAACAGGTTACGTTAAAAAATTAAAATCGATTAATCCCGCGGACTACATCTGCCTCGGATATCCGTGAGATCGCCTGAACCTTGTACCCGCGTCAAATTCGTCCCCGATCGGGACGATCTGATCGCGTTCGTATCGAGATACGAATTGGATGATACACGTGGCATCGATCTCGATGCTACCTTTAAATTTGCCTGACTGCCGTAAAACGAGGTAAAGGCCGTGTCCGAACTGACGCTTAAGGGTAAACTCGTCGCATCCATTGTCTCTCTCTCGCTTCCGAGAGTGGACGCTCTTACATCAAGGGTGCCGCTCACGCCAGACATTCCGGAACTCGTCGCCATCTCTACTTCTCCAACGTCAGGGTGAGATATGTGTCTAAAAAAGATTGTCTAAGTAAGAATATCATACATTTATGACGAGTGAGAGAGAGAGAGAGAGAGAGAGAGAGAGACAAAGAACGAGAGAGAAAATAGAAAGGAGGACGTGAATGTAGAACGAGTAAACATTGTTTTAAAAGTAACGCGTAATCTACCTGTAATCCGGAATAGGTGGTTCAATGTGTTGCGTCCGTGAGTTCGTCGACATAGGTGTTCTCTTTATGGCATATATGTATATACCGGTCATCGTGAGCGCATATGAAACGAAATACAACGCGTGGAACTAGAACAGAGGCAAATGTCGGCAATTCAACGTGAGATCTTTTTTAAGGGGAAAAAGTTAAAATCAGGAAACTAGGACTTTATAGCCATATTCTGGATATATATACACAATATATATATATTTTTTTAAATGTGTAAATTAATACACAAGTAACATATGAATTTTAGAATTGTTATTCAATTCGAATTTTCTTTATGTATTAATTTACGTTAAAAAAATATATATATTTTAGATTTAGCGTACATCTATAAAGTCCTATTTCTTGATTTTCTTAATGATTTCCAGAGGAAAAAGAATAAAAGAAAATAAAAAGACTAGAAATAAAAAGAATAGAAGGTTATTGAAACGCAATATTTATTAGAAAAGACGCGTGTCTCTCAAAATCATCATAGAATAATCTCATAGAATAATCTCATATTTCGCACACGTGCGAAAAAACCTACTACTGACACTTGCGCACAAGTTTCCAAAATCGTATATAAAATTTATTGTCTTATTTCTTCATTTAAGTTTATACTTAATAAGGCGATATTATATTTGTTAGACTAACATTCGCGTCACTCTTGAAATTAGTGAACAAATTATGTTTATGTGTATTTATTGACACGATTGTAAACGTAAAAAATTGACTCGTTCGTACCTTGTAATGATGATTAAGCATTCCGGCTAAAATATTGAACGAGTCCGAAGTGAGTAGGGCCAGCTGCAAAGCGGTAGCGCCAGACTCGAACAGTATTACCGGTACCAGAGAGAAAAACATGAATTGCGTGATGCAGTAAAGAATTAGAATCGTTATTACTGGTGCATTGTCCCAACGAAACGCTTCTATTTGAAGCCTCTCGAGCACGGCACTTCATTGAAACAATTGAGACGAAAACACACACAGTGATCGTATTTGAACATCTTTTGTCATATTTGTGTCATACTTACATCTGCATGCAACTTAATATCGTGCCGAAGAAACCGATCATACCCAAGTATTCAATAATATCGACCGTTTTGACAACCAGTTCTTGTAGAACCGTCGTCACCGAGAATAATACCGCTCCACCGAGACAAAGCATGTCGCCGACGAGTTGATTCTTTCCTAATGTCATGTGAAACAACACAATATAACAATTGTCCGCATATTGTTTTTTATCGCAACAATCTACCGGCTTTACACATACATATGATAATTAATAATTACCAGTTGACGTGGGATCATTGTTGTTATCTATACCGGCCCAAACGAGACATCCAACACCCATTAAACAGACGGATACGCCAACGATGTGCACCATTCTATATCTGACACCCAATACCAGAAACGATAGTACCAAAGCAACCGGTATTGCCACACAGTCAAGAAGCTGAAATATTGTTTAGTTTTCTTTATAGTAATTTTTATATGTTTTATATAACACAATTTAATTTTCTTGAATCATTAATATATTGTCTTAATATATTAATGTTTTAAAACATCTACGTGTTAAAAGAACAGACAACAATGAATAGTTTGTAACGTCGATTAGAACTAGTGATTTGTAAAGAGAAAACGAGTCTTTTTTTGTCCGGTTGAAGTATTGAATTAATCGATTATAACAATTGAACGAGAAAATATTTACTTGTATACTGGCGAGGCTGGTAAATTGATGGGAGGACGTGATAAGCGTGCATGCCTCGACGTCGATTAACGCCAGAAGCAGATACCTCCAACCACGGGCTCTTATCACGGAAATCAGGTCATTTCCCACACCTCTGCAGGACATCCATGTCGTATAAACTAAACACATCATCACGTAGTGCGGAAGATTTTGCCCTGTTTCGGAAAATCAAAGAATAAATGTGCTTAAAACACTTCAAAGAAGATTATCTTTTGCTATACTTTTTAATGAGACTCAAGTATTTTTTTTTCAACGAGCTGTAAAACACACGCGAAGAATCATTAAGTGAATGAGTTACCTGTTGGAAGCGAGAGCTTGTAAGGAGCGGTGGTGTTTATGTAGTGATTTACGAGTGTCATGAAGCATAACACTATCGAGAGAAACTGGCCCATTATTATCGCTCTCCATACTGCCCTGTTTTGCAATCAATTAATTATCAATTAACAAATCTCAAGAGAGAAAAATACTTACACAACACACAAGAAACTACCATAGAAATAATTGTAGAACAAATTACCTTAAACATGTAAAAAACTAGAACATCCATAAATATTGAAATTGTAATTAAAACATAATTTCTCGAAGAGAAAACCAACAAAAAGAAGATCACTGAAACGCAACATTTATCATTAGAAAAGACGCGTGTCTCAGAACATAGAATCATCTCATATATTTCGCACACGTGCAAAACCTACTGACACTAGCGCACAAGTTTCCGAAATCGTATTGTTATATAGATTTATTGTCATCGATCGCGCGCGACATATATTTCTTTTTCACCGAGACTGAATAAGTCAGAATTACACCGCGGGTAATTACACTTCGTTACATCGGCAATCGCGACAAGTTACACGACGAAAGCTAAATATCACCCGCCACTTTCATCCCGGGAAATGCTCAGGTCGTTCGCCCCTTCTTCGACCCCACCCTCTCTACTGCCTACAGCACAGGAAAAAACACACACTGTGGTCCCTGCGGGTGCTCAGGGCGGTCACCCTCACGGTGATTACTCACGTACCATCGACCCAGTTCGGATATGTAATTTTCGATTTTATCGCAGACCCCATTCCTGGCCTGCTGCATCGTCGGGTTTTGAACTCCGTAACGATCGCTCACCGGACCTCTCATGCCATGGTGCATTTTCGTCCTGAAGACTCCTCGCCGGCGAGGGTTCGTTGGGCCGAAGCGCTTGCGCGTTCTCTTTCTTCTCCTTCTCTTCCTCCTCTCTCATTCGACTCCGTTGCTCTTGTTGTTTTATTTTATTTTTTTTTTTTATTTTTCTCGAGTGTACAACCAACAAAGAGAAATATTATTTTACTATACGACACGTGGTAAAATAGATACCGCGACCGATAAAACGACGCGTTGTAACATTGCATCAAATTTCGAAGTCGGAGCAGATTCTATCGATCAAAATAATCGATTTTGCTCTTATTCTGATATAAAAACACTTAACGTACAAAAAACTTTGCCAAACTTTTGGAAATTTAAAGATTGATTCAATTTTTTTGTTCTTTTGTGAAAATTTGTTCTTGAAAGAGCTTGAAAGAATAGCATTTAATGATGTCATCGACATTATGTCGAGATGAGGACGAGAAGAGTAAAATGCCGTAACGTAAAGAAGTACGTCTTTATTTGTATACCGGGTAGTTCTTTCGTAGAATTTTATTTACAATATTTTAACATTCTCGGATGTAATGTGAGCGCTCAGCCCACAAATATCCATAAAGGTTGCACTTTTGCCCACAACGATCTTTTGTCAGAGAGATTTGCATACACTCATACACGCACGCACGCACACACACACGCACGCACATTATATAAACTTTACATAAATCTTCAACTTACTTATATTCTATGTTTATTATATCTCAAACTTGTTGTTTTGCTCAGATTAAAATTACAAGTGTAGATCTTTCGACGTATGAAAAGAAGGCAATTGTAACGCTAAGAATTTGTGCAATCGGTGTTTTATCGATTCAATAACCGCTACTTGAAGAACGTTCGGTTTTTTTGTTAACTGTCTTCAATTGATCGCTCCTGCGTACAAAAAGGAAATTTCGAGATTTAATGGCAATATCGTTTGAGTGCAGTCGCGGTTCATAGAAAGTTGGAAAAATAGTTTTTAATTTTCCATTAAATTCCGGTCGCGCGTCCACATGCACGCCCGAATATAACGCGCGAATTTCTTCTTGCCTAAAGAAGATCATCTTTACTCGCGATACACATCGTGAATATAAATTCGATTAGTGTGTGCACCGGATTTTACTCACACGTCGAAAAACTCGATCTATCGGTTAGTCGGAATAACGATAAAAAGTCGAATGGAAAACGGAGACGAGAGAAGAGTAAATACGAGGTAAAAATCTTTCTTCGTCATCGTTACGATGTAAAATCCGTGTAGAGTATTTGAAATTTGATTATTTTCGAGCGAAACGCGCTTAACTTCGTTTGACTTCCGTCCGATATGAGCAAATTATATCGAAGACTTTGAGAAAGAGAATCTTTTTCGTCGATTAAACGAATCGATCGATCAATTGGTCACTTTAAATTAGCATTAGAATTAATCTTATTTTTTCTTGGCCTCCTCCTCTACCGTCTCGTTCTGTTTGCGGAAACAATCGCCCACCGGGAAGAAGTCCCAACATCTTTGTTGATACATATTCCACACGTAGGTTTCCTGACCGGTGTACTCGGTGTCCGGTTTGTTAATCAGATGCATAAGAAAGAACCTGTTAAACAGAAAAGTACATATTAAAAAAATTACAAAATATATTAACATGTAAAAATATTAATAAATATTCTATTGGCTAGAAACGAGACGTGCGATAGGGAAATTTTGTCGATATATTTACATGTAATTCGCTAAGTTATGCTCCTGCTGGACGTGGGTGTCGAATCCGTGCGGTACCGCGTCGAAGTATTCTTTCCCCAAACCGCATATGAAGCAGTTGCTTTCCATATTTGTCTTCACATTGTCGAGCTGATCTCGAAGCTCACCAAACGCGTCGATAATCAAACCTGTGAGAATCGACGGGTATCGAATCACAGTCTCTGTCACAAATCGAAGAAATCGATAGGGTGTTATATTACTTACCCTGAATGATAGCTAACAGAATAACAATTACGAAGAAGAAGAACGTGATGTCGAACATGATACGATATACCTCGTAATCGTCGCCGTCGGGCTCGCCGATTTCATCGCCTATGCCTCCGCCGGCCCTCACGCCTTTATACAAGTGGAAGACGAAACACTGTCGAAACAATGAAAGGGAAAAATATATAACAATAGTTCGAAATTAGAATATCTATTTCAAACATATTGTTTTATAGAATGTTGTACAATGTGTACCGTTAACATATGATGACATTTCTTGTCGGTTTCGTCGTCTTCCTCCTGTATGTAAAACTTGCGGAAGAAATTAAAGGCTATAACGGTGTAGATGTACACGACAATTGTCAGCAGCATAACCGTCAACACCAGCTGCTTGCCGTTGTGCGTTACAGATTGCAAGATCGTTCTTAGTGTTTTAAAACCGACCGCAACGTCCAGCAAGTGAGCGGCGAAGAAGAAATTGTTATAGTTGCCCAAAATCGAAAATGTGAAGTACCACAAACTGTATAAAAATGCCTATAAATAAGAGTAGAATAATTAGATACAAAAGAATATATAATACACACGCACACAATTTTAGTCTCATTATTCTTGAAGTGCACACATATCTCTGTTGTAGAGTTATCACATTTTAGGAAAAATATTCCTGGATTTCCTTATGAAAAATTAATTTTTTAATGTTGAAAAAGTCTACGACTTGTAAATTACATATTTTTCAGCTTCTATAAATTAATAATTTGTTTTTCTTCAACTTTTATAACTACTCATTCAAAAATCTCGTAATACAAATCCAGGATTGTCCGAATCAATCCCGGACGTCTGATAACTCTGCACTGTCGCACTGTGAGATATTGAACTGTTCTACCATCTTTCACTACATGTTAAAATATACATAAATGCGTGTAAAACTTGGCAGTTTATTTGCCCAAAAACCTTCGTTTTGGTTTGATTGCATAATAGAAAAAGAAAAATCAAGTTTTAGACTCGGAGCTTAGAAAATGTAAAAGTCGTGGAGTAGTTTTTTTGTATCTCTACGTGCACTTTAAGAATTAAATTGACTCGAGCGCGCTTACGTTATCTGTGATGGTAACACCGGCTTTCCAGATCTGATATCGCCAATCGATATTTACGATGCTGCAAAAATTAATTTTTACGTTTTATAAAAAAGAAAACTATAAAAGATATATCCATGTATATAACTTACAAGTGTATCAAGCCAGAGCCTTCTTCTTCTTGCTGACTGAACGAAGTCTTTTCCATTCCAAGCAAATTACTGATATAATCGAAATCGTATGTCTCGCTGTATTTCTGACGAACTTTTTTCTTGACAAACTTGTCCCAATAATTCACGGGAAATGTTTTCGCCGATATCACCATTTTGTCCCAATGCGCCTTGATATCGTCCTCTTCCGGCGTCTCGGCTATGTACAAACCATCGAATTCTACTCGCCGTGCGATCTCCTTCTCTCGCTTGAAAATAGCCAACGGTACCTGAATAAAAAATATCGGTGATTCGAATCGCGTAAATTGTGAATCACAACGAGATTCACGCCGTTTTATCGTCACTTGAAATACCTTTAGATGATAATATGCCACCAGCATAGCGAGCGAAACGATAGAATGAAGAAGAGCCAATAGTCTCATAACGTGAGCCATGTAATAATAATCCTCTGCCACTTCCACAAATTCGTTAGCCCCGTCGTCTTCCTCTTCGGAATCATTTTCGCCGCTACCACTACTCATTTCCATACCGCTACCTCCTATTCCCGACGGGCCTTCGCCTGACATTTCCGCCAACAAATCCGCCATTTGTCCACTACCTTCCTCATCTGAGTCTTCGTTTAAAGATGAAACCTGAAGTAAAGGCAACAAACAAAAGTGACGATACGTAAATTTTTCGAGTGTGTGTGTGTAAGATTTTATATAGATTCTTGAATTGTAATATCTTATTCAAGACAAAATGTGCAAACAAATTGCGAAGTTTTGCAAACCTTGTAGAAAAGCAGCATGAAATTGATGCAGAAAGCGAGAACCAGCGCGACGTATTTCAAATTGTAGAAATTTCTGGCCAAGAAAGATACCACCCGATGACTGTATTCGGAAAGATCGATACTAGATCCTGTGGAAGGTTCGACCGTCGTTTCTTGTTTCGCTTCAGCTTCGACCGCTGCCATGGCGGCTTGTTGAGCCGCAGCGGCTTCAGCTGCCGCGGCGGCTTGCGCTCGGGCTTGTTCTCCACTGCAAGAATATTATAATGAAAGATTTATTTTTAATTAGAAAAACTGAGGAACTCCTCAATTTGATATTATATACTTTTAAAATTTCTTGTGCTTCATAAAAAAATCGAGCTTAAAATTTATTACGTATTATAGTTTTATCTGTATAAACTTACCCGAGTAAATCGGCCAAAGTGATTGGTGCCTCGCTCTCTCCTCCCTCAGCTCTCGCTCCGTCTTCTCCCGTACCTTCTTCGGGCGTACTCTCGCCAGTTTCTTCGATACTAGATTGAGGCGTAGAAGTACTCGATTCATGCGGCGCTATCTTTATCTGTCCTCCTTCTTCTTTTGTTATATCCATTCCGAACGCTTGCACCTACACGAGAGTTTTCGTGTTTTAGAGTATATTATAGTAGAGTACACTCGATAATTTAAACATATAAATTATCGAGAAAATCGTACCTGTAAGTTCGATTCATCCGGTGTCGGTGGCAAAGCGGGCAAATGTCTTAATGGTTTCTCTTCCTCTTCTTTAACGACTATAGGCTCCTCGAGATGTGGTCCTCTCATTAGTGTCAACAAAAGTTTCATAAAGTATTTGATCACGCAACCGACACCAAAACCAGAATAGTAAAACGCGTAGAAGATCATTTTGAAGAAACCGACGAAGAGCTCCGGAATCGTCATCTGTTGCATCTCGGCAATTTTGTTCTTTATATTGGTCGGCGAGAACAGATAGAAGAAGTAATACACGCCATCCTTAAAGGCCTGTATGCTACGTCTAATCGGATCTTTCCTTTCCTCGTCGTCTTCGGTCATATACGTGTATGAAGATTCTCTCGCTTTGCCAATTCCACTGCTCTCCTCGACGGTCATTAACGCGCTCGCGTGTTGCATCTCAAAAATAGCATCCTCGCAGAAGTTAATGAACGTTTCCAATTTTTCCTTCTCGCCAGCCTCGACCACCGTGTTGTAGAAGTAAGTTCTTTTCGATTCTTTGATCTGCGGCTTCTCCCACTGTTCGATATTTGACTCTTTGATCTCGAAATACACGCGCTCGATCTTCTTGTTGCCGCCGAGAATCTCGATCCTACCCAGAAATGGCTCGAAGTAATTGAGAACAGAACCAGCTGTTTCAAGAAATTTGGCTAATCTAGGCTCATTAGGCATATGCTCGGACAGATTGGTGAGCAATACAGCCAGATTGAAACCGATTTCCTTCGACGGTTCGTGAAAGCGATCCATGAAGGCGACGTAATCGATCTTCCCGTCGTGATTTGTTTCGCAACAGGCCAGAAGAAAATCGATTTCCTCGCTGAAAACATTTCAAAAACATACAAGATATAGATATCTACATATATGTATATACGATTGATTTGATTCGCGAGAAAAAAAGAAGAGAGTTTTATGAACATACTTGGTGTAACTCTTTTGTTGCTCCATTTTTTCTTTGAAATCCTTGGGATACACCCATCCGTCGTTGTTGAGATCGACTTCCAAGAAACTCGGGGATGATACGAGATCCTTCAACTTCAAGAACATATCGAAATACTTCAAGATTAATTCCACGTTGCTAGCTGACTCGACCAAAGTGTCAACCATCTGCTTTCCGATAGTTCCGTTCACAACGTTACCTGTAACAAGCGTGAATAATATAATAAACTCTGTTCCGTTAATTTCTCTGAATAGGATTTAAGTAGAAAAAACTCTCATACCTTCAAGCATAGAAAGCATCATGGTGATCATGTCCTTCTGCAAATTCAGTAACTCCTTCAAAAGATCCACTTGACTAGAATGCTTTGACAGCTTGTCTTGCATGTGAGAGAATAAGAAAAGAAAACCTCCGACCGCGTCCCACAATCTCGAGTGTGCTAACGCCTGTTGATTTTGCGCACACGGACCCTGAATAACTTCAGTTAGAGTGTTGAAAACTTGACTGGCGACGCCAATAGCCTTGAAAAAGTTCGCCTTGCCGGCGGGATCGATGAGTTCTTTGCTCGAGTAATGCCAGTAGAAGTCCATGATGGATTCCTGCAGTCGCAACAGGTAATCGACGGTGCAGATAACGACGTTCACCGTCGTCGTGTTGCCAGCCTGTGTTCTGAGGTAATTCTGCCAATCTGTTGCGAAGAAAATAAAAGAAGATTACGAGATAAAAAATAAATATCACTCGATTTGATTTATTTTTTGCGAAAGAAATGATTAACTGCTCACCGAGATTGTGACCCTCGCAAGTCAGCTGAATGAAACGGAACAAGGCGCAGGTGAATTCAGCGTCGTGCATATTTTTCTCGCCAGCCGCACCCTCGGACCCGACACCGAGACCCTCAGCCTTCGTGTTCCTCTCGAAAGCGTCCAAATCCAAGACGCTGCAAGAATTCATCAGACCCGCGATCGACGTGAAGAAGCCAACATCCTTCTTTTCCTTCAGATGATTTAACATGCCTCGCTGGATCTCAATATTGCCGCCGCGCAGAATCGAAATTCCAAGCTCCAAAGTCTTCATCACCATCTCGCTGGGAACACCCTTGCACGCTGATATGTGAAGGAGAACCATCTCCGCTACACCGCGATTCGCTAGACGTGCTTGATGGAACAGCAGTTTCTGCTTTTCCATTTCTTGCTCCTGCGTCACACACGCAAACGTATAAATGAACACAAATACATATATGTGTCATATAAAAATAATATAAAGTATATCGAGAATTGCATAGAGAAGAACGTGTGTATAAATTTTACAAAAGAACATACAACACGATTGTACGTGGAAATGTTGAATTATGTCGATTGCGACAGTGTGTTACAATAATTATTTGCACGCACACACTCGAAAGTAATTTAAATTTTAAAGTACGGTTTTGTCACGTGCGTGTAGGTACATATAAAAAAATATGTACGCAATATATCTTACCATTAGTTTATGCATAGTCCTCTTGAGAGTCACGTAAGAACACACAGAACGTAAAGTTTATTTTATATATAGTATTTATGTTAGCGAGATAATTCGATGAGAAAGGAGAAAAACGATCGCAACAGCCTACAATGTTTCGCTTGTGAATGGTTTTTTTTTTTTTTATATATATATTGCTTGACTGCTTTGATAAATAGGACAATGTACAATTCAACAAATGTCGAAAGATGTGACTAATATTTTGGGCTTGCGAGCGTATACATTAAGCGGATGGATTGTCGCACTAACTACTTATTCTTACCATAAGTAGCTTATGCGCCGGCTTCT
The DNA here is from genome assembly GCA_014825475.1 of Pseudomyrmex flavicornis. Taxonomy (NCBI): domain Eukaryota; kingdom Metazoa; phylum Arthropoda; class Insecta; order Hymenoptera; family Formicidae; genus Pseudomyrmex; species Pseudomyrmex flavicornis. The sequence continues at coordinate 27,981 of QVNW01001203.1, forward strand.
AGTAAGTTAGAAAAAGATGGGAATTCGTTAATATACGTTAGACAGGCTGTGAGAATTCGAAAAATTCCATTTTCTCACTCAAAGTAATTTTTAATTCACGAGATTTGCGAGATCAAAGATGCTTACATGGATCGAAGCTCCGCCTTCCTCCTCACCGCCTCCCCCCTCTTCCTCGCCCTCTTCCTCTTCCTCTCCGCAAGATTTCGAAATGATCTGAGCGTAACTCATGTAAAGCGGATCCTCTTGAAGCGCACCCGATCGTTCGGTCATTGCACCGCGACAAAACGTTGTTACCAATTGTGTCAGCGGATCCGGCTTGCCTTCATCCTCGGCCTTGTCCATCTTCTTCAATTCGGCATCTTCGAACGATTGCTGAAAAATTAAGATACAAATAGTTTTTTTTTTTTTTTTTTTTTTTTTTTTAAAATAAATTGATTACCGTGAGATCTTCGATCATAACTTCTTGACCCACGTTTTCATCCTGTAGCCACAACTCGTAATATGTTCGCGCGAAAATGTTTATTGCTCTGTGCCTATCGAAACAGAAGGGGGATTTCTTGTTAGAAAAAATTACGATCAAATATTTTTTTTTCAAATAGTAATTAAATTTTAATCCGCATTAATCGTACCTTCTTAATTTATACAGAGGCTCACTACGCAAACATGCAATCGCTGCTCTTTTTCTGGCAGCACACAACACGCGTTTCCATCCATCTCGTGATGGTGGCGGCTTTGTCGCCTGTGTTAGCGTGCACACAAATAGCAAGCGCACTCATTAAACCATCAAACCATCAATAGTTATTGTTATGAAATCGTGTGTGGTGATATAAAAATTGATAGTATCTTGTATAGCGCTAAACACTGATTATTGCACTAAAATTCTTGTTATCTAAAAAATTTCTCTCTTCTATCGACAAAAAACTAATATCGTCACGTACATTCTCTGCGTATGTGTGTTTTGTACGTATGTATAATGTAGCTAATTTTCTTATAACGTTTTATCTACGCAAAATTCAAAAACACATTCCGACAACACTCAATTTGTGACTTAAATGATTTTCTTTCTTTCTTTCTCTCTCTTTCTCTCTCTCTTTCTCTCTCACTCTGATGACGATGTTAAAAAAAAGTAAATGATGATACACGACGACATTAATTAAAAGATTAACTGAAGCACAAACATAAGATCAGCAAAAAAAAAAAAAAGATACCTGGGCAGGGAATGTAGGGAAGTTTGACGAAAGCAAGCGATTACCGCTCGTTTACGTTGGATCGACACCACGGATCTGTACTGACTCTTGCTCTGCTGTTGTGGATGATCTATCTACTCGAGAACATAAAAAAAAAATACGTAGAATGAATGATGAATGTCTGAACGTGATCGCTTCAAACAAAAAGAAAATGACGACGATTTCCTCGCTCTCTTTCATTCCTTGATGATCGGAAAAATGTATCAATACAATTGCAAATTAAAATAACATTACAGAGACCTGAAGATTATTCTTCTCTCTCTGAATAATCGAATATCGAAGAATTAAAAAAAAATATATACATATATATATATGTATATGTACACGCGTACACACACTCACGCGACAAGACTAACCATGTGTAAGCCGTACAGGACTTTGGCCATGTCGGTGATTCTGGCAACCACATCCTCCAGTTGTTGAGCCTTGACAGGTTCCATCGCGTCCTTTTTCTGACCGAGTTTCGAGTACAGATAATGCTGCCAAGACATTTCGTCGGCAGGATCGATCTTATCCGGAAGCGTTAATTGAGTTTTAGCGAATTCCGCGATTTCGTATTCCGGCATCTTCTTTAAAAATCTATCTTTGCAATGTTGCACCAATTCTTGTTCGCGACCGGCGAACAGATTCAAGCCGACGGGCAGCAATCGCTTCAGGCAAGCAACCATCAAAGAAGCTTGCACTTCCTTGTCCTTGTCTCTCTTCTTGTCGCGGTGCTTCTTTTTTTTCTGAAATAGATATTTAGTCGGTTGTTTTAGTTGTTGTTGTCGTTCACAAGATCGCATTTCAGGAAAAAAATCCTTCATACGTGGACCGATTGTCTCAAATTATCGAATTATCAAAATATTGTACGAACTTTGCCACCTCCGGAAGGTGCGGTGCCATCGGACACCGTAGCGGGTCTTCTGGTCGCGGTGGGCATGATGAGCACCATGTTGTCGATCTCGTTCGCGGATATAAAGTTTTGCTCTTCGCGCAAGAAGTACTGCGACTTGGACCAGATGTTAAATATGGCCGCCACGTGATTGTAGAGATCCTCTGCGTCGGAAATGTTGTTTCTGAGCCAATGATTTCTTTGAAGATCGACGTATTTTATCAGCAACGGATAGAACGAGTAAATATCGCGAACCAGTAACTGCCAGTCTTCTTGAATTTGCGCCTCAACCTGCGAGGTGTCGTCCGTCGAAGATTTGATAAAACCGCGAAGAGATTCCTCTTTGTGAAACATGGTGTCCGTTCGTTTTCTAACGCGCTCGGCAAGAGGTAGGAACGGGTCTTTCAGCAATTCCTCCGATGAGTTGATGATGATTTGCTGCGTGTAAGCAGCGATGCGTGTCATCCACGGTGCGTTCTCGTTGCCGATGTTCTTCTTGATTAGCTTCAGCACGTTCTTTAACAACTGATTCATGTGATCGCTCGTGACCATACTGACGTAATTGCCTTCGCTTGGAGTCGCGTTGTCCGGTCCCTGCGCCCACCAGAAGGGCAAGTACGAGCAGAGCAGAGGAAGTATCACGTCGACCACGTGAGGTGCGTCGTTATAAGTCTTTTCGGATTCGACGAATTGATCGACCTCGTTGAGAATAGTTTCCAGAGTCGGCATGCTGGACTCCATCTTTGTCATAATGTCCTGAGCTTCCAAAGAATGATCGGCGATTCGATTTAAAAGAGAAAACTGATTGTGTTTGTTCAAATGCGGCTCCAAGAAAGCCACTGGGAAGCAACTCGAAAAAGCGCCCAGACAAGAACCCAGATTAGGCTTGTGTCGCTCGATCTCGGTTTTCAAATACTTTCTATCATGCGTCAAAGTAGCGTCTGTTCCGAGAGTGTAGAGAGCCGCCAGCATTTTGTACGATGCTACTTGAATTTCGTCAACTATCGGATAAAAATAAATAATTCATTAATCGATCAATCAATTAATTCGAATATGATATTGACATAGATGTTCGCATTTGAATTCGATATTTGTGAAATACTTACGTAATAAGTCGCTACCGTATTCGCACGCGGCAAGATGATCGAACATCGCGGTGAGCACTGGCAGAACTACGCTATTGATGTACGATAGCGACGTGGAAGTTTTCAAATGGGTGCCTCGAAGATGACTGTATTTCCCTTCCTGAAGATTCAGAATTGTGTGGCCCAAATCGTCAGCAGTGTTGTTGAAGAACGTTAACATCGACGTTCTGATAAATTCCGGACAATTCTTCACGAGACTCTTCGCGTCAATGCCTTTTACGAGCACTTGCAGGCAACGAACCGTTATTCTCACATCCGCGCCAAAAGCAGCGAGTCGCGATCTCAATAAACTCGCCAACTTGCAGAAAAGAGAAGCCACCATCTCCTTCTCCTTCAAGGACGCCGCGCCGACGTTGTTTGTCGCAGTGGCGACGGCAATAAAGTAATTTCTATGAGTGCTGAAGTACTTCTCCATAAGCGGCAAGACTACTTTGCTGAAGAACTTGATGTCTCTTGTGGAGGTTTTGAAACTGTTTCTTCGACTAAACGTGTCGGAAGGTTTCAACAACTTCATGTTGATCGTCGCCTTGTCCAGATAAGCTATCAACTTCTCCAGCAACGAATAAGCGAATCGTAACTCCACCGAGGGAACAGCCCCGGCTACTTCTGTCTCGGTTCCACCGCGATTAGGCTTGTGAAGTTTGTAGCCTTGGTACTGCAAATACTTGAGAAACTCCTGCGATCGTTCGCGATCCTTACGTTTTTCTTTGTCGGTCAGCAGATCGTAAGGTACCAGTTGCGGATGAATGCCACCTCCTGGAAAAATGATCGGAGAATGTAATTTGAGAATAAAACAAAAATTCGGAAAGATAAAATAATCGGAGTGCGCAGTCTCAGCGGTCTAAGAAGAGACTAACCGCAAGTCATGAGTTCTTCCTTCTTCTTCTTTGCCCAGATATCGTGAGCGTTATCCGCCAGACGTTCAGCCATATTCTGCATTTCTCTGCTCAACGTCAGATTAGTCATGTCCACCGGATGAGGATTGTAATTAAACGGATTTGCGGAGTCGCCCTGTATAAAGGCAATTGTATATTAGCGCGTGTTCTCTTTCTCTCTTTTGCAAGAAATATTTATTCTATATTTATTTTGTATTAAATATTTATCTTATATCAATTTTTTCTTACTTGACTCTTGGAAGACCTTCTCATAGAGCTTCGATTGGTCGACGGGACATCGACCTCTGCGTGTTCCACGCTCCAACCAATCGCCAACAGAGCTTTCAAGCTCTCTCTCACTGGTTCCTTGTATCGTTCTCGCTCGTAATCACTCAACATGTGATACGGTTTTAATCTCGGATGGGTTTTATTCACGTCCGACCATTGCTCACCGTAAGTCCATCCGTTCTCCAACTTACGACTGGCCCAAGCGTCGTGGTAATGCTCGGAGAACTTTTGCACAATTTGATTAAGATCGTTATTGAGCACCACACTGAAAGAAGATCGTAACAAAATGTTGACTATTCTGTGTGAGATCGCGGACTTCGAAATCTTTTAAAAAAATATTAGGATTATCACTGAAATTTTACTATTCATACGTAATTTATTCGCGTGTGTAGACACTTATATACAAATTCCACAATTAAAATAATAAAAAAATAACCTGGACGTGTTGATCGGTTGTGGATTGTAAGGTCCGTCGGGCGATTGCGTAGAGGCCGATTTGCTGCCGTACCATTCGTCATCGTAATTTTTCGACAAAGAATAATCCGGCGGTAAAGCGCAACCGATAGCCGTTAGGCAAGGCAGAGCTTTTCCGAATAGTTCCGGATCGTAATCCATTTTCGACAAAGAATCGAATATATTGCTGAACAAAACCATCGTCAGACGTTTCTCTTCATCGCTCGATGCGCCGTACGTACTTTGACCGCCAGTGGAACCATAATATTTACCGCAACGATCGTAGTGTAGAGTTAATAACTAAAAATAAAAAAAAATCTTATAATATTACAGTAAAGACCCGGGAAAAAATCCTGCATATGTGGACAAATGCGAATATTTACTTATAAATATTAAGAACAATATTTAAGAACAATATTAGAACAATATTTAGTTATAAATATTAAACAATAAGTAATAATTATATAATCCAAAATTTAAACCTTATAGTCCATCGGTAAAAATGGTTTGTAAAATAAAAAATCAATTTGTGCACATATAAAGGACTTTTCTCTCCTGAGAACTGGATTCGATATTAACAAGCGCGTTTACTATATTATTATTAGACAACTTTTACTATGCATTATTAGAAGACAAAAATAAATAAAATAAACACTTCATTCAAATTATTGACATACTCTAAGAGCAACAGTAGTATATTCCGATAATTTGGACACATCGACGGTCAGCTTTCTCAGCAATTTCAACAACATGCTCGGTTGCATTTGGCTGCAAGAATACAATTCGATTTTTTTAAACAAGAAAATGAAATTTTTAAAAATTAAAAATTTTAAAAATTCTTCGTTTTACCTGGTCAATGCGACCAGAAAGTCTGAAACAGCTTCACGCTGTCCCTTCGTCAGCATTCGATTCTTACTCAGCCGATAGACTGTATGTAACGTAGCGTCGAGTAAACTTGCGTAATTGTCAGCCTCGTTGTAAAATTTGGAATGTTTGATCAGCAAAGGCAGAATGCTATTTCCAATATATCGATTCATGGCGAGCGCCATGTCGGATTCGTAGCCATCGTTCTATTAAAAAGAAATTCAATCGAAATACATTACAAAAGAAAAGCACGTACGTTAATCACAGTACAGATTAAACAGTCAATTATGCGGAGAATATAACAATTTCAATAATTTTGAAAAGTAGAAATTGATCGCATTTGCAGCGACATCCCTCAATTTAATATTTTTTCATCTCATTTTAAAATAAGATCTTTGATCCTTACTCTGTCGAGCATAGTAGCAGCGCGAAGATCTGGAAGAAAAGCTTCTTCCAGGATCTTGTAGAACAACTCCTGCGTTTCGATGCCATAGACGCGTTCGAGAAACAATACTACGCTTTGCTTGTGTCCCGGTATCAAACCAGACGGTGTGTCACTTTTCGGTCTTTCTTCGCCAGCGGCGGGATTGAGCAATGTGAATCTTAAGGACAGTACACCTTGAAGATCGTCGAGAGGTACTAACGACCTCAAAATCGCTCGAGCTCGAAGTGATTCGTTCTTTCCTGAAACAATAACGTAGCTTCAGACACGTTGTTTCGATGCTAAATTAAGTTAAATCAAAACAAAATTTCTTCGTTTTGTATTACCAACGGACTCTGCTGTCATCTCTGTTGGTCATTAAGAAAGGAATAAACGTTGTTATTAGATATTTAATTGCACTTTGCATGTAATGAAATTTTGTCATTGCGTGTCGCAACAACGTGGCTCTTATTTTCTCTTGGACAATTTTTTTTGTATGTTTTTTGCAATTGCTAAAAAATAATCTGTGAAAAAGTTCAGCTCGATCGAATAAGAGGAAAAGAAGCCCGTAGGCTCTTTTAAAAAATTAAAAAACTTTTTTAAATGCATAATGAGTCGATATTATTTATCTTCCAACTTATCGATTTTATCAAAAAACACGTTAAACAAAAGTTGTAGATCTGGGTCAGATGTACATTTTAATCAACTTTTTGTCGCGGCACTCTCTAGGATGATTCCAGATTATTTTTTTAACAGGTGGAACTATAGGTGCCACGAAAAAAATTCAAAAGTCGGAAATAAGAGCCACTTTAGTGTCGCAAAGAATGAGCGCACGTGAATTGAAGATGCTAAGTACAAGAATTAAGAAATTCTAGAAAAGTTGTTAATATTTTAATTCGATTATTTGCAAGTAATTAATGCAAAAATCATTTACTCGTGAGATGTCAGTAAAATGAAAACGTAATGAAATTGTTGTTTTGAACTATGAAGTAAATGAAATGCCAATGTTTAATTCTCTATTGAGTTGTGTGTTACCTTGCTCTATGACGGAAGAATCCGGTGCGCATCGACCTAACAAATCGACGAGTGTGCAATAAAAATTTAAAATCGCCGCGCCCGTGTCTATGTAGTCCTCGTCGTCATCCGACTCTGGAAGTGGGTGCTCGAATTGCAGCATCATAGTGCCTTCGGCTTCGTCATGTACCTGTGCAAGATACTAAGTTGATATCGTATTAATAAAATATATCAAATACATGCTCATGCGGAAAAAAGAATTTCAAAAAAAAGAAAGGATCAGGTAAACTCCAAATAAGAAAATAACAATTTATATTAATTTAATTAAAGTACGATGAGAGTACTGATAATATTTTCGTACTGTGTTTGAAACAGCAGTTAGAATATACTGCTTGAGAAAATATTGTTCGATTATAATTCCTTACTTTGCAATCAATTAAACAAAAAAAAGTCAGATCTCTTGAAATCTCAACATGACTTACTTTTCTTCTGTCGGCAATACGTTCAGACATTTTATTAGCGTCTATGATAGCTCTCAAGAGACCTTCACCTTCACCCCGAAGAGCTGGACCTAAGCATTCTGGTCTTCGAATTAGCAAACGAATGACCAAATTGGCATTTTCCTCCACACTTTCACCTAGAATGACATAATATTAAAAATAAATAGAAATTATTTAATATCGAACTGACATACAAGAAAATACATGTATATAACAAATATATACATATATTTGATATTAATTTGAGACGAAAGAGAATTAAATAATAAAAAATTTACCATTGACCCACACACAGAATCTCAAAAAATCGAGATATCGTTCACCCTCGACAGGATCCCAACCTAAGTCAGGATAGCCTTTTTCTACCAATTCCGAGTTAGACTGCAAACCGCATCGCGACAGATAAATAGCGATCTTCTCCAAATAATGTTCTCTCAAGGCTAGAGCCAATTCGGTGTTTTCCATCAGCGAAGAATAAGCCACGTCCAAAGGCGTGGATCCTCGCAGCGACGGTCTGGCCAGTAGAATATTGCTGTTCTCCAGCAAGAAATCAAAGTGATCGAACATTGCTTTCTGATTCTGCCTGGATGTGCGACAGAAGTAACAGAGAAATCTGCAGCAGGCTACAACCATCTCGTGAGACGTATCTTTCTCCTTCGAGACCGCTTCTCCCTCGGCTGCCTGAGCTTGAGTCTGGGCATCTGATTGCGCCTGAGCACGTCTTCCCAATGTGTTCATCATAATGGCCATCACATTTTCGTGAACTCTCAGAACTCTAATAAGATCGGGATGTTGGAAGAAGGTATGATTGTTAACCAACTTCCACAATCTCTCTCGGACCAATTCCTCTTCTTCCTGCGACATCTGCACCGGTAACAAGGCGCGAATTTGACTCAATCCGATCCACATTAACGCGACATCATCCTTGGTCTTGTTGTTGACGACGTAAGTTTTCTCCAAAGCTCTGATCAATTCGCCGACATTATCGTACTGTCTAACCAATAAGCTAAACATTTCCCGTACGAGTTTTGATGTCTCGATTTGAGACTCTTCGGCCCAGCTTACAATGGTTGATATCAGCACTTTGCGGAAAACCTCTAAATTACAAAACAACTTTAAGTCTCACCTATTAATATCTACTAATTAGAAAATGTATAAAGTAAATTGAAGCAATAACTCACCTTCCGGTGTCTTCTTCGTGGGTTCAGGTTCAAGTTTGGGTTCTTCTTCGAGCTCTTTGACGGCGTTGATAAAGTTGAAGAGCCGCTTCATAGCACCGGGTTTCTGAACCTCTTCGGGTGACTCGTTAGCAGCATTGTCTGCTTCTTGAAGAGCCGTCAGAGACACATAGGACATCAGCTCGCCGTGGAATTCGTTCATCTTTACGATCAAATCTTCACCGCAAGGAATATTCTCTGGATCCTCCTCGCAGTCGAAATTCTTGAAGCTCAGAATGGCGTTCATCTGCTCCCGCGGAGGACATCTGAATTCTCTAGTCTTCTTGGCAGCGATAGCCGACGGTAAATCCGACTGTTTGATCTCGATGTAACGTCGTAACTGATCGGTTTGCAAGTCCCCGACAAAATCAGAAGCGAAGGCGATGATAGATTCGACGCGATGACGCAACTGAATGTCGTTCAAATGATGAAGCAGATAGCACATTTGTAGTTTAGCTCCCTCAGCCATTTTCATATGTAACAAGCCTTTCCGATGCTCGTCTTTCCCTTCTACAACAATGTAAAAAAATACCATGTTACAAATATATATGTAATTATATATAAAACAAGACGAAGAAAAGAGAGAAATTATATTATTGTACGTTTTATATTAATATTGCTCGAATAGATCAAGAAATTCTTCGATAATAATGTTTTAACAGTCTTTCTCACCTTTATCAAAAGTCGGATCCCAAGTTTCGGGATTTATCATAATGAGCAGCTTGGATATGTCCTCGTTTCTTAGCATGCCTACTAGGAGCAGCCTGTCTACCAACTTTAAGAGCGGTCTGTAAATGACGAGACATTTAACATCAAGAAACAATCGATCGTTAGATGAGCGCCTTAAGCGGTGCAAGCAGAAAATTAGAAATTCCTGTTTCATTCCCTTGCCCCACCATTTTATCGGAGTTGCGCTGCATTGCTATTGTAATTCGTAGTCCAAATGCGTGACAGTGCGTTAAAACAGAGCAGATTTAAAGAAAACAAAAGAAGATTTAAAGAAGAAAGAAAGAGAGTGAAATAAAAATAAGTTCGAAGATAAACGACGGTTGTCGTTCCAGTAGCATTGACGAAGAACAGTTTTACATCAGCGCGGCAGCACGCAGAGCAGCAGCCAGATTTATCGTTTTACATACAGAAAGAGATTCTCGTTGCTGCCTCCGATCGGATCTCGATTGTGCACTTGATTCACCTCGACGGCTTCGTTGAGTGCCATCATCACGTAATCACGCACAACGTCGAGCGGGAAATGCGGGCTGTACAGGCTCCGTATGTTCTCGATCGCTTGGTCGCTAGAAGGAACATCCCTTGATGGCGACTGATTAGTAGGGATCTCACATCTACTTGGGGAAAAGTTTTACCTACCTGATTTCCGTCATCTTCATCTGCGGCCGGATGGACTCGGTCTCCAAGTATCTGAGACTGTGCCTCATCTCGGAGTCCTCATAAAGATCCTTTAATTCTTGACCTAAAAAAAACACAAAATATTTTGTGAAAATATCGAGAGACATTTGTCACAGATTCTGTCTTCGAAAAATGTTATATTACATACAGAAATAAAGTCTTACCAAGCGGTATTATGTACTCGTTCTTGCACACTTCCATGGTCGTCGCATGTGACTCGAGATGCAAGGCGATGAGCAAATCGTAAAATCCTTGTCGCAGAGGTCCGGACATGTATTCGGATCGTATTGCGTACAACAATTGCTTTTGATCAACATGTTGACAGAGAGCGTGGGCCGCTCGGTAATTCGACTGATAGCACAGAGCTGCATACAATGTTAACGTGTGCGCGTGGAAACTGTATAAACAAAAATAAAAGCCAAAAGAAGACGGGAAATTTTTCAGAAAGAGAAAAGAAAATCTGTGTGACTCGAGAAATATAAACAAATCTACTAGATTCTCTTCTTGATTATTGGATTTTTACCTGAGCAGCTTGTCCATTTCGATGAGCTCTAGGATATCGATGCATCTGTCCTCCTCGGGTATGTGAAGAGCCAGCATCGAGATTGCGTCTTCGCACAGCATAGACCAGCCCCTGATGTCGGAAAGTTTCAGCGCGTGCACGTGAAGCGACTGATTGGGAACTCTGGCCCACTGATGCGGTTTCAAACACTGCACCTTCAGCCTGGGTGGAAATTGCGGTATCACGTGTCGTTCGGAATTCTGCAGCACGGCGGCCGAGAGCGGGAGCGTCGTCGAAGTTCTGCCAAGTTCGATCTGCAGAATCTCCTTGCTGGTAGCCTCGACGAAGATCGCCGGGAACAGCTTCGTGTCCGGCTCCATCTTGAACTTGTGACTTGTTTCCTTCCCCTCGCAAGTAAAGGACACCCAGCCTGTGGCTGTGTCCACGAAGCATCCGACGAACATACCTTGAGACGCGCCCTTGCCCGACGCATCCTGCGTGACTTCGTTGTACAATTCGTCCGCTCGAACCATGTAACAACTTTGTCTGTCGACTCTGTAATGTTGCGATATCGTTGTTCTTTGTTCTTTGCATCTTTTACATTCGTTCGTTTAACGCTAGAACAACCACCTAACCACGGTTGAATATACATCTAGTTTTATCACGTCCGTCAATTTGACGGATGTAAAAAAACGTTTTATTCGCTATTTTCGTCAGTATTTTTAATTTTTTAAATAATTAATTAACAAGGAAAGATTTCAGCTACATAGAGTTTTAATACTTCACGCTTGTGTTTTCGTTGTTAAAATTACTCAGAACATTTCTGTAATTTAAAGTAAGAAATCTGGAATCCCGTCATTTTGACGGGTTTGGTTGTTCTAGTGTTAATACATCAATTACACGATGAAAACATATTTGAACGTACTGTTCCATGAGACGATCGTAATCGTCGATAATGGCGACGGAAGATTTTCTCACGCGGGACAAATTAAAGTCCTTCGTATGCAAATGATACTGCGATGTAACCCAGCCGACGTAAACGTGAGTCGGGTCCTGGCCAGGAAATATCCTCACGCCGTAGAAATATTCGTTCATCAGTTTCATGCACTCGGCATCGAAAATTTCATTACCGATCGCTTCGACGCCACTTCCGGTTAAAACGGACATTGCTTTGGGCATATTACGTTCGGGAATTTGAGGTGGCACGACTTTCAAATCCGTCTACAAGAGAGAAAAGAAAGAGAGAGAAAGAAATATGTATAATTATTTTATGAAATCTTTGCAATACCATTGCGTACGTACACGCACACGCAAATTTGATCAAGTTCGTGAAAATTAATTGATGAAGTTTTTATAAAGTGTTTGTCGATATAGATGAGAAAAAATCTTTCAAAAATATTTTTTCATTTGAATATTTATTATGTATAACATATGTACACTTACAGTTGAAACACGAACTTGAGGAGTTTTGGCACTTTTGCTCCCTAACATACTTTTATCCGAAATATCCGAGCGAACTGGTTCAGGTGTTTTCGCTTTCGTTTCCGGCGACTTCGTTTTTCGAGAGAAAAATCTGCGAGTGACAAAAGCCAATTGATTAAATTGTCAATTAAAATCGTTAATCTAATCGAAGCATGACTGAATTACCACATAAAAATAAAAGAGAGAAAAATAGGTTTAATTAATTTAGGTATCAAATATCATAAAAAAAAGGAGAGAAAGGGCAGTTCTAACTAGTTTTGAGAATCGCTCGTAGAATAAAAATTCAAATTTTTATGTTATATTTTATATATGCGGAAATCAACTCACGGAACATCCTCCATTTCTTTGCTAAGCTTGCTAACAAAGTTAAGATATCGTAGTTGATTTGGTTTTTGCAATATTTACAGCATCATTAACAGAATACCTCGAATTACCTCGATATTAACAAATAATAATAACAATAATATTTTCCAAAAAGTTAACAAAAGCTAAAATCGGCTCGAGTGACGCTCTTAATTGTATCTTTTTGTTTTGTTCTTTGCCCCATAGATAGCTTATGGCTTTTATCAAGAAAATAACGTAGAATTTTTTCTCTTGTTATCAGCAAATTTTCAGACCAACAGTTTTGCCAATATCGAGGTATGTAGTGTGTCTTGCACAATATAATTTGAGCTTACCGGAAAGGCGAGCGACCGCGTTTCTTCTTGTCGTCCTTTACATCACCATTCATCTCGCCGTATCCATTCATTTCAGCATCGCTAATAGCATTATCCAAATTACGCGATCCGTAAAGGGAATTTTTTCTAGGTGGCCTGGAAGGTTTGCCTCTTTGCATAGGAAGTGGCGACTCCTTCATCATCTCGTCCGCTTCGGCCGCATCTTCCGAGTAATTTCTTTGCAGTCCTGTTTTATTTGTGTTGCGAAACACACAGAGATAAAATAAATAATAAATTGAATTCTTTGTGATTAACTTTTAATCGTAAAATAAATCGTCGATTAAGTTGACGGTCTTTATCACCTTTGATATCGCTCATGCTGAATCCGGACTTCATGATCTGTTCCAAATGAGCCGACGGCGCGGCTTGCTGCGCTTGTTCAACTTGCTCGGCGAGAAGTCGGTTTTGTCGCATTTTGATGTCTTGCCACCTTCGTAGCTTTTCACCCTCCGTTATAAAAGTAGACTGACAAATCACGGGCAGCGACAATCGGAGAAATTCCCAGTTAGCCTTCTCCATGGTCTCAAATGTGTTGTGAGAAATTTTTAGACACGGAGGCGTGTCGGAACCGGCCGGTATTCTAGCCACGTCGATTCGCGTATCGGCCATGTCGTCGGTGTTTTCGAAAATAGGCTGATCTTTCGTGTACCAATATGTAACCGGACGATTCATGTTTCTACGATATATGATTATTTATTTATTTATTTATGTCTATGCGACATTGCGACATAAATTCTTTAATTATAATTAAAGAAATTAAACTCACACGCAGAACGGTTCGTAGCCTTCTTGCAAACCGCACATGGTGAAGAACTTTAGAGTGTTTACATCCTGACCGAATGTCAATTTTGCCTTTTGACCGACTCCAAGAGTGAACGCCGGTACGAACGAATCTCCTTGCACGTCGGCGAAAGAAGTTTCACCGCCGAGTGCGTCCATAAGCAGTTCTCCATTCAAGGAGAAACCTGCACAAGTCCCACATTTGTAGAAACTAGCTTAAATATTGAAAAGAGTCGAAACAAATAATTGACGGGATGAGAAATAATACTCAAAAAAAAAAAAAAACATGTAAGGAAAATATATTTAAATAACAAGTAGAAAAAAAATGATTATCTATTAGACAATTTTGTAGACTGATACTTCGTCTGATATTTGTTTCGACTTGCAAACAAAACGAAAAAATTCTACGTCAAGCAACCATATACATAATCACATATTACAAACAATAATTTGAGTGGCAAATGTTACACAATAAATAACAATATAATTTTTTACTTACGATAATTTGTACAAATTATTGTAAGTAATTAAAAAACAATAAGAAATATTCACATTCGTACTGGAGTTTTTAATAAAAGATTTTAAAGCACTTCTCCTCTTTAATTTCTAGTTGTAAAAAAATATATATAGAAATATTTCCAATATCTAAAAGCATAAAATTACAGCAAAGCTGGAATAAAATTGACCAAGTGAATAAAGTCAAACAAGCTTCTATTTTTTTTTTCTAATTGCATAGTTAGTTGAATGTTAAAACAATAAAGCATTCTTGTATCTTGATTTTATTCACATGTGACTTATTAACATAAATTCAGATAATACGCATGCAAGCGGCGTCACTTAAAAAAGCTTGCTAACAATAAAATATATATATATATATATAACGATATCACATAGCAATTATACATCTTTTACAATAACAAAAAATAAAATAAAATATTTATAATACTTAGTTGGGGTATAAAGAAGAAAAATTATAATAACAAAGAACACATCGGATTTCATCTGGGAAATTTTGTTCGACACTGTACGTTTTTAATATTCATGAAATGTGATATATTTCATGTCTACGATGAGTGTATATAATTTTATACTAGTAACTTTGATGTAGGTATACAACGACTATGTGAAGATATTATATTCGGGAATTGTTTCTGAATTACACATGATCGATTGGAGCCACTCGGATGTTAATGATTGTTAGTAGATGTGAATTATGGAGAAGCACCGTAGTCATAATCGTATACAGCAGAGTTTCCCAATTCTCAAGTTCTTGAAGTGACTCTCGTTACCTAAGATCATTGATTTTCACTTTTCAAGTTCTCCTCCTCGTGTTGTCTTATTTTTCATTACACTTGCAAATTGATCACACGCAGAATATTGTGGTCAATAATCATAATCGAATTTTATATTTAAGATCGTCTTAAGTTTCTCTTTAGATGCTCTGTACCAATAAAACGATTCATCGTCTTGAGATGAACTTAGAGACGCATATCGAGCAAAGCGAAATTATACTGAGAGTGAAAATCGAGAAGTGAGATGAATTGTTCCCGATCACTTGAGAAATAGAGGAACTCTGCTCTGTAAACACTGAATAGAGTACTGGAAAAGACACGGGAAAAGACATTGGAAAGACGTGATTTTCGTTGATATTGCCGATGATAGAAACCAGGACTGTCTCTGGTTTTGCAGTTAAACCCAATACGTTAAGATGACAGTGCGGCAAGATGAAATCATTTTTGTGCAACAACATTACAGAAAAAAATGCATGATTGATCGTTTCCGTCACAACGGAGTTTTACTTTTCGTTTAATCTTAAGCACATTGATGTTCATTTTCAAAGTGCTTGGCGCGAAAAGTGTGCTTGCCGAACTTTCGCAGATACAGAATGATTCTATAATTACACGTTTTTCTATTAAACGTTGTTTTAATTTTAATTTTATACTGTTTTTTTAGTGATATCTGATAAATCATGTAATTGTCTATTCTGTATATGTCTGTATTTCTATTTTATGCTGTTACTGTCATATATGTGCTATATATGTCTTTCTATATCTCTACTATAAACCATTTTCATATAATGACAAAAAGATAAAATTAATATCTGCAACGTAAATAAAAACGCAAATATGAACAAGATTGTGTTAAAAATCGCAGAGGGTGCGGCGGGGTGTGTCTGTATCCAGTAATCTATCTTCAGATCTCAAATTATAGCTTGAAATGGCAGCTGAAGCGTTTCGCTTAAAAATTCCGTCTTACTAATCGTTCGGTCAATTAGATCCAGGAAAACACCGACAACGTCTCCGATTTGCCACTGTTTGCCGAACGTCTCGGCCGTGCCCGAGTAAACTTTTTCCTCCTTTAAAACAAAATATTCACTGGTTCAACACTTCTATATTCGTGAAGATTCGGAACGGATTCCGGTAATTGGAATACATTGGCCACGACTCTGGGTCTCAGATATCTTCTTTAAAAAATTCGTTCTTGCTATTAATAATTAATGTGTATATGTTTTCGTGAGAGATTACAATTTCTTTTTTTTTTTTTGCACAATTACACAAATGAAAAAATTTCGCGGATTATTCTGACATCGATGAGAGTCAAAGCCACACGTCGCCGAATGAAATTTCACCAGCGATTTTTATTCGTCTGGGACACAAAGGATGCAAGATATAAAACCAAATCAACACGAAAGAAACATATAGAGCGAGACAAAGACAATAGTGACGAGAAAACTCAGAAAAAGAAAAATGTGTATACAATGGGGAGCCTCTAAGACCGGCTTGTTCGGAAAATGGGACTCTTACTGATCGTTCGGTCTGCCACGTCAATGAAACATCCAACTATGTCGCCCACTTGATATTTGTGACCAAACGACTCGTGAGTTCCAGCATGTATTTTGGTCACCTGATATATTTACGTTTTTTTTTATAGATTATTCGTATTTCACAGATTACGAGCCACGTTATGTTAACACCATAAAAAAAGTTATCAATATGTTCAAGGTGAGCAGTGTCTCATGAGCTCTAAAATCTACATCAAATTCTTACCTTTTCGTGAGTCCATTAAATTCCAATCTTAAATATTTAATCTTGTGTGTCAATACAATAAATAATGTATAATATTGCGTGTATGTGTGTGTGTGCGATATCTTTAAATTTTTGCACTTGTCTTTGTAATTTTTTAAATTCTATAATTAACAAATTTTAAATTATGAAAATAACGAGACAATATCAATATACTTACGTTATAACCGTCAAACGCCCACGTATTCTCGTCGCTACCCAGCATACTTCCCGGCATGCAATCAGCTTTCGCCCAACCAACGCGCATAGGTCCGGCTGTGAGAACTTCGAACTCGAAATACCATTTCCCGCTAGTGACCGCGTAATTTTTCTCGACCCTGTAAGTCCTGAAGGATAATTGTCGTAACCTGCTGGCCTCCAAAAGCAATGCTACAAATATCAAAAAAAAAAAAAAAATAAAAAACATTATTAATATGCGTAAAAGTGAGATCCAAAATTCCCAACAATATCCTCAAATATCAAAATGCTTCGAATCGTTTCAATACAAAGCACCACTAAACAAATGTCGAGAAATTAAAAACAAATTGGAAAAATAATTAGGTAATTATACAAATCATAAATTTTAGTATTATTGCAAAAAAATATAGTTTTTAATTAAATGTATTATAATACATGATAATATAAAGCAAGTAAATTGTCGACGATTTGTGTAAAAATAAGCGGTGGCATCGTCTATTTATAACAGATATAATAGTAAATAGTCTATTTATAACAGATATAAGAGTAAAATCTTTATTTATGTCGCTCACCCTCATGTTGTTCTCCAGTGGGTGGGTCAAGCATATATCCATAAACCAATAACGTTCTGACAGTTTCGCTGGCTGTATCTCGATTAGCCTTTTTGATAGCGTCGTCAACCTTCGGATACGGCACTAAATGAGGACTTCTTCTCATTTCCGAATCTTCGTTCAAACCGTACGTCCATCCTTGGCTGATCCTCTCCTTTGCCCAGAGATTATGCGTGTTCTCCGCGAGTTGATCAACGAGCTCCTCCATCTTGGGAGTTAACGTGATCGCGGACAGATCGAGCGGAGCTGGTTTGTATCCGCTGCTTTGCAAAAACGGCTCGTTCGGCAATCGCAGAGTCTTTATTCTGGACGGTGGCTTGTCCATCGTGATGTAATAACCTAAGGCCAGGATGGTCTTCAGAGTCTGCACGGCCAGTTGAGTGTCGTAGCGTTTCTCCGCAGCTGGTAGTCGCTCGAACTGAACTATACAAGGATGTATTTTTCTAAGATCATCTCTGATTTCCCCGTAAATCCAACCAGCTTCGATCTTGTTCATTGCCCACATCTCGTGAATGTTCTCTGCCAGCTTGTCTCTGATCTGTTCGACGTAGGCGGGCAGATTGACCATAGAAGTGTCGACCGGGGCCGGAACAAAGGCGGTGTCGTCCTCTACAAGCCAAGGACCTGCCAAGATCACTTTGTTCATGTTGCCGAAGTAGAAACACGGGTCCAGCGAAAGAATCTGCTGCGGCAGCAGACTCTCCACCAGCGGCGAGAATTCTTCCGGCGGATGAAATTTCAGTTTGCCGTGATCGCCGCCCAGTAAAAACCTACATGATAGCTTGGACGAACAGCTGATTGAAGGGAAGAACATGCCGTCTAGATTAAAGTTTCGAAAGGAGCCCATGATGCGAGAACCGTTGAACGTGAACGTTATCACGGGCACCGTCAGATCCAAGGCGCAGCCGATCACGTCGCTTTTTCTGATAAAAGGTTCGGTGGCGTTCTGAACGACTTGAGTCTTTCTGCCACCTGTCCATAGATAAGCGCCGTCGAATCCGAACGAGTACAAGTCATCACCGACGCCGTTTCCACCCCATTTCTCGCCACCACCGGGATAAGGCATGTAGCTGTTTGCAAAATGTTTGTGAAATTAATCTCTTCTCTCTCTCTTGACATTTCTCGAAAAAGTCAAAATTAAATTTTATCACAAAAGTGCCAAAAGAACGAATTTAACGAATTTAATTAAGTTTGTTTTTAATTTTAGTATTTCTCTAGCACTTTAAATATATAAAAAAAAGTTGGAAAAAAATCTGTCTTTTAACGAAATTTACCCGGCGGTATTCGCCCAGCCGATCCTAAGATGCGGCATCATGTGAGTCGTCTGTTCGATGTGATCTACGGTTACTTCGAAGTACCACTTTTGATAAAGAGCGGAACCTTCCACTCTGCCAACAAATATATTTGGTCTGACGCTAGCCACGTGATCCACCAATTGCGTCTGGAGAAGTAGATTTTTTCCAGGTAGCAAAAAGTCGCAAATATTATTCTGCGAAGAACGCACCGCGACGCCATTACCGACGCATAATGAACATAAAACGTCCAGAACCTTTGGATCCCTGCCGTGTTTCTCGAGCAGAGAAATTATCACTTTTATGTGCTCGTCCTGAAAAAGAGAATTTAAATTTCTGAAATTTTGCTGTATTAAGATTTTTACATTCGAGCAAAGGATATTATCGTTTGCCCCGACCATTTTTGATTAATTTCTATTAGAAAGTATATATATGTTATATATACCCTCATCATGTTCAAGGCTTCCGGTGAATCAATTAAAACGCAATGAAGCACATCCAACATTCCAGTTCCCTCGCTGGAAGCCTGTGAACCCAGTCGGCTGAACAGCCAATTGAGACGATTGCTGTTAGCGAACTGAGCGCAGTTGGTGTGATTGCCTTTGATAATGGCCGCTAGAAGTTGGTACAGATATCCGGATATCTGATCCCAAGCCTGGCCGCTCTCGTCGCCGGAAAGAGCAACGAGAAATCCTTGCGAAGTGATCACGTTAATTTTGTCGATAGCTTCAAGGATAAGATTCAATATACCCTCTTCTTGAAACAGATCCTGACGATTTCTCAGAGCTCGGAATTTGTTCTGCTTCTCTTCGTGTTCTAGAGAAATTCGTTATTAACGATTCGCATTTTCGAAATCGAAACATTCTTACGTTCTTCTCAAAAAGTTTTCATATCTATTTTTTTTCTTACCCATGTCGTCCTCGGGTTGAGCGAAGTAATTGATCAAGTCCTCGAGGCACATTACCATCTCATTGAGGTTTACGTTTTGAAAAAACATAGACGCTCTTCTGTTTACCTGCAGCGTTTCTAGGCCTCTAAAAGACGTTCAATATTTTTAGCGATTCAGTTTTGTTATCTGTTATCTATATCGTTACGTATTATTTCTAATTTAATTTTTTTTTAAATAGCTTTGTATAAACACATTTCTCAATTACTTACGTGATAAATTGTGTGAACAAACTGCTGCACTTTCTGATGACTCGAGCGGTGCGAGATTCTTCTTCCTGAGACCTGGAGAAATCCAGACCGTCGTCCATCTTACCTTCTTCATGAAGTACCGCTTGCTTTTCTTCGACTTTTCCGACGCCTTTCTTTTTTGTCTCGTACGACTAAGAAAATAAAAATCACGTAATAAATAATTATTACAACACTTAGCGTTAGAGAATTATTTCGGTTTAAATAAATTTAATTATTAATTAAATCTTTAATAGAATTTAAACTGAAACTTAATTCTCTTAACTGAAATATATATTATTTTTTTAAAATTTATTTCTGTAATTTTGTACCTTATAAGACACCCAAAGACACGTGGTGGCATGTTGCATAATAACGGTGGAGTCACCGTACTTGATGATTGGCATTCCAATGACTTCCAGATCTTTATCTTCGAGAACAATCTTTTGATCATCCTTTTCTTGTCGCAGCCAAAATGTCGAGGTTTCGATCGTCGCTTCGTTCCTTCGCAAAGAAATAATTGCGAATTTAGGAAATATATTATCGCACGAGTCTTTTTTTTTTTTTTTTTTTTTTCGTTGTTCTCCTTCACGCCGAGATAACGTCCGGTCGTCAAATGTCTGATTCTCATAGGATGGAGCCAATTGATAAAGCCTCCCGCCCATTTCGTCCTGGCGAGTTCTAATCTCCACAAGGATCTCGCCTGGCTCATCACACTACCGCCTTCGTATATTACAAGACTGGAGAATAATAAACAAAATTCTTATAAGAAGAAATATACATACTTTTCTCGTTTCGAGGTTTTGGACAATTTTTTTAATCAATAATATAAATGATAAATAATATAAATAATCAATAATATGTACATTAATCTTTTTAAATTTTTCAAAAAGTCTTGACCACACAATTACAGAAGACAAACAATTACATACAATTATGAAAACGTAATGAGAGCTTACTTTTGAGTGGAGTCCGGACTCCAATTCGAAGGTATCGTTAAACACTCGTCGCCGCCGTGGAAGAACCTCAACACATCACCACCGAAAACGTAACCGACGTACTTCATTCTGCTGATACCCGTACCGTAAGGCTGTACCGACCAATGTGTCACATGGAATGATGCGTTGACCACCGACAGATCGTTTTCTTTCGTCGTATGCTGGAAAACAAAAAGATTTCTTATGTATTTCTTATTCCGCGCAAATCACCTCTTCGACGTGGATTGTTCGACTTACCAAATATCGCTCGGTAGCGACGGACACCAGGATAAGATCGTCGCCCACGCGCACCTTCTCACCTTCTGATCTCTGTTTGGAGGCTGGATGCACGGTCCACCAACATGCCTCACCTACAAGAACAATGTTACTTAAAGAAATATTCAACGAATTTCCGTTCTTGAAGAAATTTCCAATAAAGCACAACTTTAATTGCAATTTTAAGTTTTTAAAATTTTAATTGTTCTTCTAGTGATTTTTGTTAGAAGTTATATACGACAAAGTGATATTTCTCAGTGAAAAAAAAGACAATAGTCAATAACAGCAATATAAAATTCACGAATGGAGATAATAGCGTTGCACCAACCTTGAGAATGTTGCTGCAGACCGACGTCGAAGGCTAACTTGTCGTTCGACGAACTCGTGGACAGGCACGCCAAATACTACGATAACAGAATCGTACATACATGAATGCAAGTAATTGTAAAGTAAAATTTAATCAAACGTACATAGTAGCGTATATTTTATTATTATTATGATAAGAAAAAAAATGATGTACCATGTCGCTATTTAGATGTCGCAGTAATATGGCGTTACCGTACAACAAAGTTCTGTGGCCTGATCCGGTGCCCTTACCCTGAAAGCAGGATTAGTCAAGACTTGCGCTAACTTCGGGTAATCTTTAAAATATATTTTTATTCTACAATATATCTCTCGCGCGAGATATTTAATATCGCAAAATTAATACTTTCTTAAACAACTTCTACACAAGCGTATACTGATAAGAGAAGGCCATAAATGCTGATATTACGTCAAACTACAAAGCAAGAAGAAATTTGGCTTTATATAACGTCGACAGTTAGTATATTAAAAAGCCAAACGTAAGAAAAGAGTTATTGGCTCCAATGTATATGTGTAATGTTAACGTTGATTAATCAAAGGTGTTTTAGCATGATCCGTTTCTTAATCGATCGATATGGGTGAACAAACCAATCGTCAAACCAATCTAGAAAATTATAGAAAATCAATCTAGAACATTTTTTGAAAAATGATTTTTTTACTATTAGACTTAAAAACTTATTTTTTTTAAATAAATTATTACAAATTATTAAAAAATTATATCAAAAATGTTTACGACGCAAAGAAGTAATCACGAGAGTCAAACGTGAAAACCGCTGAGTGATTTGATTTCTGTTTTAAAAGTTTGCACTGAATGCGTACGAGATTATTGTATGTTAGACCGCGCGATGCAACTTGGAATCACGTTTGACTATATAGCGCTAAATACGGCGCTAAATAGAGACACGAGTATCATATTTCAAAGTTTGAAGCCGCGATATAAACGGCTTAGTATCTCCACCCAAGCTCGATCGAATATTATGACGTTCCAAACACACAGACAAGTGATCGTCGTTTTACCCAAGAATGGCGCTCCGCAGAAACACGATACGTAAATTATACTTACTAAACTGTCTTGCTGCTGCAAAGAGAAACATAACAGGCAATGAATCTCCTTCATCAATTATCGATCCGGATTTAGAGAAAAGAACAGAGAGAGAAAGAAAGAAAAAGAAAGAGAGAAAGAGAAAACGAAATGTGTATATAAAAAAACGATATATGTACGCATGGATGTTTATCGAGATGGGTGTCTCGGTTAAATTTTTGAGATGATCTTTCTTATTTTTTATCACGAGGCTGGTGTGTTTCGAGTGACAAAGTCATCACAAGTGAAAATAAGAATAATAATAATCAAAAAGGAACTAAAACGTAGCTTCCACAATTGTTTTATGTACGGCTACATGGATACATGCCACAATCATACGGACAAGGGGGGTGGTGCAATGGCGAGGGGTTGCGTGCGAAAATGCATTGAAGCTATATTCCGACGTATCAGGAATTCTTTGAAAATTATTCGGCTGAAAAAAACTCGAACAGGCTTCCAAAGACCCAAAAGACATCTTCTCTCTCGAAAAACAACATCGAAAAATTCTCTACAATGACTTTTTCGATGTTTTTAATAATGTCTTTCAGATAGAGCGTCGAGGGGTTGCTGGCTGTTTCACGTTTTTTTATAAAAAGGCACGCGTTTTTATGGCCTACTCTTATGCAGATCGAGCACGTGTGCAAGTATTTAATATCTTTTTTTTTTTATATTACGATTAATTTGGAAATGCGTGATAAGAACTTTTAATCACAAATTAGATGACATTATTCATAATTAGCGGAATGCATCAGTTAATGCTCAACTACACACTATCGATCGAGAAGATCCTCTCTTAAAATGAGGGAATTACTAAGTTTTTTTTTTTTTTACATGGCATGTCGAGTAGAATCTAACAAGTATTTCCTGGAGCTACGGGAGTTTCGCTGGCATGGTTGAAGTCATACGAGAACCCCTTTTGTACGAGTGTGTACGAGTTTAGGTAAAACAACTTATACGTTACCGTCTCGGAGCCAGCGGCGGTGACCAATTCCTGCAAGGCTCTCACCGAGAGAGCCTGCTCTATCACGAACACGCATTGCGACAGGTCCGGTGGTATGTTCTGAAAAGATTAGTAATTAAAAACGTTCGACACAATGCGAGAGAGCAAGGTGTCAGAAATCGTCCGTGGAATTCGTTTTGTTCGTTACCTTGTCCGCGATATTTTCGAGGAAGCAGTGTCGATTGCCAAAACCTTCGGCTGCGAGACATACTCTCTCTCCTGTCGCGGTACAGGACAGACATACCATATCTTCCTGTAAGTTTTCAATTACATCTTCATATTCATTTCGAAAAAAAAAAAAAAATTCATTCTCAGATTAAGTCTTTGGATTTTAATAATAGAAATTGTTTTAAATAGATTTGGGTGAGGGAGAACCAAGGGAGAAAACTCGCGTAGAGATTTTATTGCACATGAGACTTTTCAACTATCTTTACATCATATTATTCATCTTGCATTATTATATATAATTGTATCTTAAACTGTAACTTTTGCAGTTGTTATACAATTTTATAATTTATTCTCTCTTTTCTCTCCTTTAAATATTTCACAATTTCATAATGTTTCTATTGATTTATACACACGTATTCTATGTCGCAGTGCCGCAATAGTGCGCAATATCGCCAAACGATTTTGCAATCTGCGCAACAGATGATC
Organism: Pseudomyrmex flavicornis; assembly: GCA_014825475.1. NCBI lineage: Eukaryota > Metazoa > Arthropoda > Insecta > Hymenoptera > Formicidae > Pseudomyrmex > Pseudomyrmex flavicornis. Next base: position 52,450 of record QVNW01001203.1, read on the forward strand.
CGCGGCAAGTTTCTAAGTTGCGGTTTTTGCATAATGAAATTCGCGACCGACGGGAAATAAGACTCCGTCGCCGAAATAATCGGCTAACGTGGTAATCGTCAATCTGTCGATTGTTTTGGAAAATGTTCTGGTGTTTTCTTTCAATGACGGAATTTTGCGAAATCGCATGAATTATGTTGTGAGCCGAACGACAGAATGCGGCCGTCGTGCCAAAACCAATTTGGACGACCTCAAAAATACACGAAGACCAAGTACATAAGTATGCCGATTTCGAGTGAGCTAATCTTTGGACACGCCACATAGCGTGGTTGTTGATATAGCATTTGTGTGCATGTAGCTTGTAATAATGTTATTTAACTCGTAATTTTCGCACTACAAGAAACTCATCGAGTGAGTCACCCCGATGTGCGTCGCTCGATTTTAATTCTTAAAGATGACAAATTCTCTTTCTTCTTACTCACGCGCGTTATTTATAATAGATAGATTCAAAGATGAGCGACTAAACTCGCTTTTATATTTTATATTTTTTATAATTTTTAATCAACATATTCAACTCCATTCAATGATTCCAATTTTTACTTCAAAGATCATTTATATTACAAAAAGTCAAGTGTACGCACAACGTATTAGCGTCCTTCGACCGAAGACTTTAAATAGAAATATTGAAGATAAAGAGAGAAAAAAAAGAGAAAGTCAATTACAATTCGTGAAAATTGTGTGTGAAAACGACTATAGAAACTGAAACCGAGCAAAAAATTGTTTACTCTGTTATTTCTGTAAAACATCTAGATGAAAAAATTCCATTACTCGATTTATCTATCCATCTCTCCTTCTCTCTTTCTCTCTGGTACACAGCTATATATAAATTATGTGTGATGGGTTTGCCGATAATGTCATACTGTGGTCAACAATTTCCAAGCCTGGCTTTAATAGTGTGTGGAGCAAAATTAATTTACGATAATCGACACATGCAATCGCTCCCGAAAACACAATTTTGCACCTCAAGCCACACGAATTACCCTGAAAATCAAACCCTAAATAACCAATCTTGTTGTTAAAAAAAAAAAAGCAGAAATATATGTTATAATCTTTACGCATAGTCTTTGAAAGAGGAGATTCTCCACTAGAGAGATAATGCGACGGTATTTGATTCAAATTACGGGATGTAAAATATTGAGCTATTATTACACTAATAATAAGATAAAATGTGCTGTAAAAATTATTACGCTACAACATATCACAACAAATAAGTAAATATTGTTAATCTTATAAAACTTATGCGATCTACAAATGGAAAACATCTGTAAGCCTAACTCGGATTTTTGGAATATCTTGTAATTGCAACTTCTAATTAGTGCTGTTAATTAGTGTTGTTTATTCGCAATCAGGAATGTGACAACAACATAATCAAGACCATCATTCGATTATAGAGTTAAATTGAGATCGATGACGGAGCTCGGATCGCAACGAAACTACCATTCGTACGAATAAAACGTTCATTAGTGCACTAATTAGTGATGTTTATTCGCAATTAAAAATGTGATAACAACGTAATCAAGGCGATCATTCGATTATGGAGTTTAATTTAAATCGACTACGGGGTTCGGATTGCATTTCGTGCGAACGAAATTACCATTTACGTACGAATAAAATTACTCAACTCGAAATTACTTTCCTCGAATGAGAATTATTACACGAATTAAAAAACAATTTATGGACGAATGTGTTTCTCTTCACTATACGTAGTTGGCGTTGCGTGCAATACACGCGTTCTTTTCGCAAAAAGAAAAACACAGCTCAAGCGTTCAAAAATTAATATGCAACGAAGGAGAAGACGCATATATAATACAACGTAACTGAAAGGACGCATTAACATAACTTCCTGTCTCGGTTTAAACGAAATAGCACGCGATTCCGTCATACGTGAGCTCGTACATTTTCGCCGGAGACACGCGAAGTACCGAAGGTTTCCGCTGGAAATTTGGCAAGAATGCTTGCGTGTAATCTTGTTCATCGAGATATAAATAAAGCGCAATCGAGCGATCTGGACGCGAGTGACCTTACGAATCGCCAGCTTTGCCAGATTTTGATGATTATACGAAGACACTATATTCATTCACTACATTTCTACATTTCGCGAGTCTTCGTCACATTTCTTCGTTGCGATTCGGAAATTAGAAAATAATATTTATTGTTTTTAACACAATAAACAGAGTAAACGTGATCACTAATATCATCTTTTCGATTATTTACTGTGTTTTTTCTAAAATTTCTGAGGTATCGATCGACTCTAATCCGAAACAAAAATAGAAAATCGAAGATAACTTAAGAATGTAATTGGATGTTCAGCGAACAAACGTGCGACGCGTACATTGATAATGAACCGGTGACTTTCGACGTCCGACAACCGATCGAAGCTACATATCACGGTATAGGTCAAGGATACACCTGCATTTTACAAGCAGATAATCTCTATGTTTCTGTCAAACTAGCAGATGCCATAAATCATCTTGACTGTTTGCACACATTGCACATTGGATTCATTACTCGGATATGTGCGAAATTCGAAACTTGTCGCTTGGAGTTTGTTTGACAGAAAAAAATATACATTTGATGAACAAAAACAGAGTATAGGTAATATCGAAATTATGAAAATTCTTACAAACGTCAATCTTTTTCTTCTTTAATTTGTAAAAAGAAATTAGCAATTCTTTATAACTCCGCAATTTTTTATCATAAATGTCAGTCATGTGCATATATGTGTGTGTGTGTGTGTGGCAGAGTATTCAATAAATATAGAAAAATAAGCTTTGTGACGTCTCGTGGTATCACTGAGCTTGAAGAGGATTAAAAAGGATTAAAAAGTTGTTGATGTACAACGTGTTTCTCGTGCGTGCATTATATATACCTGTCGTTTGTTGTTCAATATTTGTTGCATCCACACACACGAAGTATCATAATGAAGTAATTATAAATTTATCATTTTTTAATGTGCTATGAAAGTCACGAAGCCATGTTGATTAGACGAAATAGAGAGAGAGAGAGAGAGAGATCTCTTGTTTAAAATAGTCTTTAAAATATTTATTTTAAAGAAGATTATTTTAACAAAAAAAAAATATTGATTTTATGTCGATGATAACTAGAAGAACGAGGGTCAGTCGGTCAGTTGGTCTTTATTATTATACGAAACCAATGAAATTGCAATGCTGACGTAATCGATAGGCCTGCGTAATCGACTATTCTCGCGAGCGTGCGAAGTGAGAGAGATTGAAGTTCGTTAAACTTCAGATGTTTTCGTACGAACAAAATTTCTTATCCTTTTCGACGCGAGGCAAATTATCAAGTGAAAAATTGTGTCAAGAGAAACGAAAGAAGATGGGCGATCAAAACACTTACGGAGGCGCGTCCGAGGGAGGCAGGTGAGCAACAGTCCGCGCGTTCTGTTGTCCCGAACACGCCCGTAATAATTAACTCGCAGGGAAAGTAGCCTGTCAATTAAGCGCGTAATTTTTTTATATGAAAATGACATCTCTCCTGACACTGTGCTCGACCGGATTTCACACGTGACACATTACCGCGACGCGAATTTCTATCAGAGATCCGTATACTTTGTACGCGATTTCTCCACATTGTTTTTTGCAAGAAACACGAAAACTCGTTCAACACGGGGAACTGACAGTCGTAACCAATTTGTCGAGAACGAAATTGACGTTGTTCAACGATACTCGATGTTCTTTCTTTTCTCACGTATTCTGTAGTCAGTAAATTTTTCGTAAATTGGTGAAACATTAATGTTGCTGCTCGCAAATTGCTGAGTTTTTCGAAGAAAAGTCGGAGAATTCGCGGGAATCGATAGTCGTTGATCATTCGCTTCGATTGTCTGTGTCCAACAGAGAAATTGTGTAAACGAGCAAACGTATTGTTACTTAGGGTGTATATTACACCAATGAGTGCATCTTGAGGGAAGAAAGAACTGCTTTTTTAAACGTCAACTGTAATTTACGCAACTCTCGTAATAATAAAACACGCAACATGAGATACATTGGATCACCGAAAACTCTTCTCACAGGCACGTGACTGAGGAAACGGGTAAAGAGTTAGGCGAGCCTATGGAGGAGGATGACGATGACAAGGCACGAGAAGATCGTCGCAGACGAAGAGACGGGAGGAGAGGAGGATGCGATTGCGTAACGAGGAGAAGAGGAGTTCGACGAAAGATTATTTCGCAGAATCCCTTTATTATCTTCTTTCTTGAGATGTACTACAGGACGCCCGACAAACATGTGACGGATGTCGCTCGCGAAGCCGGCAAGGCATGGCGCTCCTTGCCCATAGAAGATAAGAAAAAGTACATACTTCTGGCGGAACGCGAACGAAAACGACGAGGAAAATTACGTACTACGTGGGAACAGAGAAAACAAGAAGCAGAAGCGCTCTAGTATGTAAAAAAAAAAAAAAAAAAAAAAAAAAAAGTGCACACACATTGAAATGAGATACGGAAGATGTATCTGTCGAAAAATCGGCGATTTAAACAGTAAAGAACATATGATATCAGAAAGTTTCCAACGCGCGTATCACAAACTCGCCAAGACATTTTGAAAATCGCGATTTAATTTCGCGGATTATAATTTTGTAACGCATTATTGTGTACAACGCAAAAAATTTTTTGGAATTTTTTTTAACGTCGAATTACGTGCTTTAAATGAGAATGCGAATATGAGAAACAATTGTAAGAAACACAAAGAGAAGAGAGAGAGAAAAAAATACACGCGAGTTGTTGTACAATTTGTGAGAGCAATCGGTAAAGTGTGCGAGAAATTCAGTACTCTTTTTAATCTGTACAGTTTTTAAATAATGTTTCAATTAAATTACTTTTGTTTTCATACGTGCTATCAAATATACTTTTAATTATAATTAGATCGCACACGGATCTGAAATGAATCTTTGAACCTGCAGAGGTCTGTTGACAAGACCTCAGAATAAACAATGATTATTTAGAACGCGCTTGCATTTACCTGACTGAACATTTCGGATAATTGCGTGGAAATTTGATGGGAAAGCAAGCAATTTGAATATCGCGAACAAACATAGAGCGTATCAGCTTGAACACACAAATGTATGTCGAACGCGGTGAGCAAAAGCACAAGGTTGTACCTTGACCGGCACAATCAACATTTGATCCCCTGAAGTTTAAACGAGGTCAAGGCCGTGCTTGAAAAGAAACTTTAAGTGCTTCCACATTTCGCTAAAAAAAAAAAAAATTTTACACGATTTTACTTTCCATAATTTTCTGCATAAATGTTTGCACGCGAGCGTTTGCAAAATAGAGCAAACAGAGCGAACTCTAATTGCATCTGCCATACATTCCCAAGGCTTATTTAATTTGATTAGCCAAAAAATAATCAATATTATAATTTTATTTGATTTTTGAAAGTATTAATTAATTTTATACTCGTGTAATTTGAGTTTCGCGTTTAATTATTTTCGACTAAAACTGTTCTGTAACATTATATACAAATATTTTCGAAATTTTTGATGATAATTGAGAAATTAGAAATATCTAACGCCATCATAGCAGCTGCGTCAATGCATCATACAGTTTGCCCGCCTCTTGAATAAAGTTTCACCGGCATTCATTCATTTTCACGCGAGCATATAGCATCAACCGCAAACTAGGTAGCACCTCACATTTCAAAGCGCGCGCTTTTCGTGGCCACGTTCACAAACGTGTCAGTCCTGTATTAAATGATAACAATATTCGCATACATTAATGTTTGTATTAAATTTTTCAAACTTCGCAAAATTACTGTCAAGAGCAAAGTTTTGCAATTTTAATTTATCGCAGATTTATTTAAGCGAAAATCGTGCCTCAACAATTATTTACGTTTTACAAGTGGAATGGACTATAGTTTATTGAATAGAACAGAGAGAATAATAATTCACAGGAGAGAAAGAGAAAACAAATAATATTAAATACAAAAGTGCGAGCAAGTTCTACCAAAGATGTAAACTTTATACTGCAACTGACTTCTCTTTAGACAAATTTAACACAACAATCTATGCGTTTTTTTATTGTAATTTTTTTAGCAACCCCTAAAACAGAAAAAACCGCAACAATCTCCTCATTTGTCATCTTTGCAATAGTCTCTCGTGTGCGCAAATGACATTCTGTTCTCTCCCATGCTTCCTAATAACAATAATCCGTCGAGCGTTCTCCGTAGATTTTTAAAGCCGGCTTTTTGTTTTGCCACGTATAATCTCGGAACAATCATAAGCTCGTCCATGACAAAGTGGAACTTACCGTGCGGAGGAATGATACGTCGTCCTGTTCGGAGCCACCCTCGCTATCGGCCATCCCGTCGGCACGTTTTCACGCGACGAGCCTCGTCTGTGTCACTTTGTGTGTGTGTGTTGTACGCGCGAGTGCGTGTGTATGTATCACTTGGTGTGCGAGGCACCCTTATCGATACTGAAGCGGACGATCATGCAAAGTCCCGTGTAGTCAACATGTTCGCGTCGGAACACTCAGACGGTCTCCTCGTCAGCCTCCTCGTCAATGAAGCCGACGGCAATGACGATAGTGATGTCGACGTCGGCGCACTACCCCCCGACGTTCGTTCAACACCGACGATCACTTACTGCTGATCGGAGGGCACCCTAGACCTCTCGACGTCCCTCGCGCAAGCGCTCCACACCTTTAATCAAATACGGCAGTATTCGAGATTCCGTTTTTAACGCCAACCCCTCAGCTGTCGCGCAGTTTTTTACTCGCTCATCTTAGCGTAAAATGTTGCGGGAATAATCTTCCCGAAATCAATCTGAATGACACGACACGAGGGATGATTTTTTTCGATGACGCGAACACGTTGCGAATGTTGCAAGTAATAATCCGAAACAATTTGTAATCGAGCAATTGCGCATCGAACTCCTGCTCTGAACAATTACTTTTTTCTCCGTTTTTCTTGAAAGAATTTCAAGTTTTTAATATTAAACAACTTTGAAAACGCATCAGCATTATTAATTGCACGTGTTAAAAATTCTGAATGGCTCATGAAACTATTTTGGCTAGACACTTAAAAATAGTTCCGAGCAACACGAGTTTTCTTTCAAATACAGAAAACGGATTAAAAAAAAAATCATTAAACAAACAAATGCTAATGTTGTAAGAATAAAAATTATCAGTTTTCGACGAGTTTTTGTGCGAGTTGAATCGCATCCAGCAAAATTAATGACGTCAATTTGGCAAATCGACTAATCATGTTGCTTGATTTATCAAATTGACGTCATTAATCGCTTCATTCGGAAGTCATTCAACCCTATGAATCGATCAAAAAATTATCGATACATATTTACACACAAGCATACACGAGATTACATTCAACGAATAAATTATATGAAGTGTTAAAAACTATTACAAAAGTAATCTAAATTAAATTATCTTGACTTGAATATAAAATTAGAAAAATACGATAAGATATATTTGTAGCTTTTGCTTATATCTTTATTCAAGTGGTATATAAACAATTAGTTTTAATATCATTGCACAGAGAGAACAGATAGGTGGAATTAAAACAATTAGATTGTACGATTTCTGTTAACACTCACAGAGGAAAAAAACAGAAGAATTTGACAACTCAATGAGTGATGCGATGGCATCGATGTAGAAATATATGCTCGGTTTGATTTTCACCTTCTCAAAGATTCTATTTCCAGCAACAAGGCAGAAATAGATGCATCCGCGATGGCATCCCGAAAATATCATTACGTGCTTAGCTCCATTCTCTTAATACCGTATTTAATACCTTAATCAAAGGTTAAGGCTATCTCGTGAAACACGTGGTTTATCGTTCGAAAAAAATTCGAAAATACTATATCTACATTCAGTTGTGGTAATTAATTAAAGCACTTGTGCATCGCACAGACGTAAATGGCCTTTAAAGTTGCACCACTATAACGTTTCAATAATATCCAATAAAGGTGCAACTGTTTTAATGTGTACAAAGACATTTACGCCGTTGCCTGGTACTCGCATTATTCATCGCGAAATAAAAATTTCATAGAAAGTCGATAAAATCTCGATACATCTCTCATGTTCTATAAATATTTCTTTTTATACTCTTTGTTACGTATATTCAATATTCAGAACACAGATATTATTTATTTAGTCATGTTGTTACAAAAGAAAAAGCATTCTATTAGAATAAATTATACAAAATGGCAGTTTGAATTTTTGGAATAACAATCAAGAATAAATTTAGGGAATAACACGCGCAAATGTATTTTGATTTATATCGAGATACTTCAATTTTTGCAATTAATGTTTTCTTACAAAAAATGTTTAACTCGCTCAATATTATTTTACAACAGAGATCTTTTTCTGGCAGACATCTGTGACATCTCTTTTGTCTGGCAGAAAGCTGTTTCGGAAAAATAATACATTGCATAAGAATTTAGAGAAACTGAGTTTCTAATTTTAGGATAATACAACCGCGCGATTCTATCTCCCATTAAATTAAGAACAGTCCGAAAACTGTTTTAATCTTTAATTTCTTGAATTTAATTATTTTTTTATACATATATCATTTTATAATTTTTTTTATATATAATGTATAACAACCTAACACATCTAAGGAGGTAAAAATAATATACTTATCAAATAGAATATGTAACTATTACCAGGTTTTTGAGGTTATTCCAAGTTAAGCGATAATGTCGTTTTTTGCAACACTTTCAAAGAACTACTCTAAAAAAAAGCAACTATTCCATCAGGAAAACACGATAATCTTTCGTAAGCATCCCTCAAAATATTACCCATCCCCATCAGTGCACATACATACACTCACACGTACACGACCGTATAAAAGGGGATGCGCGGTAATTTTCTGCAGATTTTGTTTTCGCAAAGCGTGTGTCCAAAAAAAATTCACTGCGAAAAGACTCACCTCAAGCACTTCACTTTGTCACAACTTCCGATTCGCGTGTTATTTACTCACGTGATATTGCGGGGAATTTCACAACCACCCGGACGAGAATGGTCGTATATTTCGCGCTCGGCCGAGAACTATCTCGAAGTGGCGAGCCTACGTTTCTTCTTTCGTCGCGAGAGAGACGGACCTCGCGACGAAATTTCTATCGAAGCTCAAGGAGCTATAGCCGAGCAAAGCGGAGCGGAGCGAGAGCGAGCGGTTCTTCAGCGGCTATTTTCATCCTCGAGCCGAGCGAGCGCTCCGCTCTGCATGCTTGACGTCGTACCCTGAAGAAATCTCATAGATCGGCGACAGTGACGTTGGGCGTCACCTCAAATTTGTCACTTATTGTAATAATTACCAAGTTGAAGAAAATCATTACAGAATTGTGTTCTTGTTTCATCTTACTTTTCGTATGTTACGTATTATTTTTTTTTTTCAATAATTTTTCCTTTGACAAAACTATCTAATTAATCAATTAATTTTCTGTTTTTTTTTTTTTAACAACTTTGTCACATTTGTGTTTTATTAGTTTAATACACATTTTCACTAAAATACATTGTATCAGCATTGAAATAGAGATAAAGGGAAAAAGAGAGAACTTTAATTTGAAAGCTAGTAAATAAATCTATTTGACAATGTTAGATTCATCAAGAATCTCAAATTACAATGACTATTATAACCTTGTAGCTTGATTTTGTTGCCATCAACCCTTGCCAAAACTTTCAACCTAACGTATCGTTCTTACGAAAAGACAAACAACATGATGAATTATTTAATAAAGATGAATATATATATATATCTTTATTAAAATATATATATATATATATACACACTATGTGTAAAGAAAACATTTTTTAAAGATGTGTGCGTATTTCTTTGCAACGAAATGCAGATTGCGAATTTGACGTTTGCAAAGTATCTACATATTATAAGGCTTTTATCAATAATGTGGAAATAATACGAAGAGAAAGTATTTTAATAAAATTTTTCTAGCCAAATAATTTCTGCATAGCCAATACTATTTGTTTTATGTATCAAAATGCTTTCAACAAGTCTGCACGAAATGATAGATACGCTTTACACAGACTTTTAAATTACCGCTGTTTTCTCGAGTTTTGTACGCAGACGCTGCGATCAGCTGACGTGTCTTGAGTCTTGACAGAAGCAGCCGAAAGCATTCAACGAGTATATTTCGCGTTTGTGTATAAAATTTTCATTGTTAGGTTAAGTTTTTCTTCAAATAATAGAATCATGTTGGGAAAAATAAAAACAAAACAGGAAAAAACAGGGGGTAAGTGAGAAAATTGTTCTAAAAGTAAAATGCAATTAGTGGAAATAAAATTTATATACGTATCAACGAGAAAGGTTATGTTTGTTATTTATGTTCTGTTTCAATTCATTGCAAGAGATTAATTAATTTAGGAACATGTAAAGAAAATTGCTTAAAAAAATAAATAGTTTATTATAATTAATGAGTAAAATATAAATAAGTAAATATATAAGTTTTAAGAACAAGTTTGTAATTTTTTAGATTAAAAAGTATATTGCTGTGTGTGTGTGTGTGTGTGTGTGAACAATATGTAAACTATTAGAAAAATACAATATTAACACTTTTTGCATTGCAGAGATTGTTGCATATAGCGAAGCAGCACTTGTAAACAATTCTGCTATTGTAGAATATTGTAAGATATCAATGGCAGCTCTTTCAGGTGGTACAGCTGGTTTGTTGGGATTGACAGGATTATATGGTTTTGGATTTTACATCTTTGCAGTTTTAGGACTTTGGGTAACCTATTATCCTAATGGGACATATTATTAGTATTTATTTACATATAATATCATACAAATTTTTATAGGCAATGTTATTAATGAAAGTTGGTAGCCAGTGGAGAAAATACTTTATTAGCAGGCGAGGTCTTCTTACGGGAGGTTTCTTTGGGGGACTTTGTGTATCCTTTAAAAAATATATATATGAAACTAATTTTACTTTCAGGGATCTTTTTCCTTAATGGCAGTTATTCTGTGATTGTAAATTCTACAGACATATGTATTATTCTGGACGTATCCTTTTATATTGTATATATTTAACACTATTCTATTTTATACACACACACACACACACGTGTCACTTAAAGGCTAGAGTGTTCTATATTCATATTATTTTCCACGAACATTGAAAACTACTCTTCAAGTGACAACACATATATTTCTGTTATAAATTTCTTAATATTTCTTAGATTTTTATATGGAATGGTACATGTTTATTAGGAAGAAAAGCACGGATAGCTTGAAAGAAATAACGTGTAACAATTACACACCAACATATAGCATTTATATCATTGTGGATACTGACCAAACAACAATCAATAAAAAGCGTTTTCTTAATGCATAAGTATGTTGATGTGTATATAATATGCACTTTTATTAATATAATAAATGATTGTGTCATTTTTCATTTATATTTACATAATATTTCAATATATAATGTAGAAAGACAATATAAAAGACAATGCAAACGTGAGAAATAGAATATTTATGTTTTTGATTAGGAGAATGTGTCAGTTTTATTTTATTATACATTTATAGTCAGAGTTTTCAGTAAGTTATATATTTGTATGTGCAACATGTGAACACACATTTGTGTAAATAGTAAAAATTACTATTATTTTTAATTACACCACAAAAAAAGAATGTTACAAGAATCTTAAATTATTCATAAATATATATTTCTTCAATATATAAATATTTGTATCGGATACAATACCTTACACACTTTCTCTCTACATATCCTACATTTTTTACTGTACATCTTTTGGAGTATTCTTGTATATTACTATTCTTTGAGAGTTAAAAGAGTACAAGTAAAATTTTCTCACATATATATATATATTTGACAAAAAGTAAATCGATATATAACTTTCGTTATATTTTGTACTGAATATGCTCATATTTCTATTTCAAAATGTAACTCTTTAATCCATCCATTAACGCGTTACAGAGAGTTGTATATTTATATACTATCATAAATAAATTGTGTACATCTATAGCACATCTTGATATATATAATTACATATATATATTTCACATATTATTATATTATTATTATATATTTTACATATTATATTTATTCATTAATAGGTACAAGTAATTTTTCGAAATTATTGATAAACTTAAATTACAAAGGAAAGAGCACGATCTCTCGGCAGTGAAAGTCAATCGTATCGTACAAATATACTGACACACAGTGTCAGTGATATTTTTGCGAATTGACTACATCGAGAAAGTCCTTAGAGATTTAAACTTTTGTCTCAGAAGTTTGTTCCACTATCTCTTCTTGTTGACTGCTTTCAGTAGCAGGCGGTTTAAGAGGAATGTCAGGAGGGAAAGTTCCAGTTTCTAAATTCTCCAATCTCCGCTCCTCGTCCATTTTATCCAACTCCACTTTGCTCAAATGATACACTATCCCAGCTCCGTAACCATCGCCCAAAACATTGATCGAGGTCCTAATTCGATCCCTTAAAGCAGAGCGATTGCTTTAATTATACAGATGCGAGCGTAATAAAACGCGTGCTACTTACAGCATCCAATCGATAGCAAATAATAGAGAAACGTCGTTCGTGGGAAGACCCAAGGCAGTCAACACCAGAAGCATGGTGACCAATGCGGCACTGGGGATGCTTGCGGCCCCCACGCTCGCCAAGGTAGCTGTAAGGCTACGATAAAAAAGCCAATTAAATCGTGAAAAAAAAAAAATTCTTTTCAGTGAAGATAATAAAAGACAAGATCGAAATATTTTTTATCAATAATTTAGAATGTAATATGAGAAGGAAATTATTTCGTGTACCTAACAGTAATTATTTCAACGAATCCCAATGAGATTCCATTCAATTGCGCGATGAAGATCGCGGCTACAGCTTCGTAAAGAGCTGTCCCATCCATATTCACGGTAGCACCTACAGCTACGACGAAGCGTGTCACTCGTGGATCGATCTTGTTGTTTTCCTCGAGACAACGGAAAGTTAAGGGCAAGGTCGCTGCGCTATATATCCATACACACACATATTATATAAAAGCTATTAAAAAGAGAGAGAGAGAGATAGATGGAAAGATAAAATCATTAATCACACGCTACAAGATGAATTTTATTGCACCTCGTGCAATTTACATTACGATCATGCTCTAAGATAAAAAAAATATAATTACGAAAAATGTGAAACTTCGTCAATGAGTAAGTTAATTAAACGTAACAATCAATAGTTACCTCGAAGCCGTACCCAGCGCTGTCACCCAGGCTTGCATCATGCCTCTGAAGAACACCGCTGGATTTTTTCGAGTTATAAACCAGTAGATCGTCGGCAAAGTGATGATAGCGTGGATCATCAGGCCCAACACAACTGTCACCATGTACAGACCTAACATCTGAGCGGTCGCCGCTAGATTTGTAATCGACATGATTTTTCCAGCTATCAGACACATAATTCCGAACGGGGAATACCTGATACGGCAATTGTATCATTTCATTAGAGAAGATACTTGAAAGACGCAAGAGAAAAAACTGTTTTAGACAACAACAAAAAATTATACACATATTGAAAATTAAACAAAATTAATATTTTTAAAATGATAAACAATAAACGACAAAAATAATAGTCATCCGCGGTTGTTGATTACATGAACTCTGTTTCAGAAGCAATTATATAAAAATGATTACCAGACGACGACTATCGAGACGAGTTTCATGATAATCTCGTTGAGCACCACGAAGAAATCTACCATCAGTTTACCGCGGGGACCGATCTGGCCCGAGAGCACGCCGAAGATGATGCAAAACACGATCATGCCCATCACATTCGTGCCATCCTTGTAAACCAAAGTCGGCTGCATTATGTAATCGGTCTTGTTCGTGCCGAACACAACCATCTTCTTCTTTACGTAAGAGGTTTGAACCTGCTGGAAGCACGCTTGCACCAGGTTTTCCGGCACCATGTTTCTGTGAATGTAAGATTACGAATTTCGAACGAACGGATTGCGAACAAGGTTCTGTTCTCTCATACCGAATTATGTCGAGGATCGCGTCCAGAGTGGAGACCTTCGTCTCCTCGGTCTTTACCACCGCCCCAACCGTGGTCTTGATCTGCGGATTACCCGGGTGGATCATCAGCACCATCGCGATGCCCACTATGGCGGCGAGTATGGTCGTCACCGAGTAATACGTTAACGCTCTGACGCCTATCCTACCCGATCTCTGAACGTCCAATTGCGCCATTCCTGAAATTCCGTCGAGAGTATTTCAAGATAGAAAGAAGCGAATATGAGAAAAACTTTTTATATTCCGTCATATCTGATCAGACTTCCGTACCGGAAATGAGCGACGAAATAATGAGTGGCAAGATGAACATCTTGAGCATACGCATAAGAATCTCTCCGGGAAAGCTGACGAGAATTATAGATTGTGGCGAAAGATCGGCTAATCGACCCAGAAAACCGAGACCCAGGCCCACCAGAACTCCAGCGACGGTCAGTGCAAGAAGCATGTTACCTTTCATCCATTCTATCACCTACATTGTCCATACACAATGTGCGAGAAAATTTAATTTACATTATTCGAAAAAATTTATATTCTAGAGTCTGAGACTCCGATATACTTATAGTTTTAAGCAACTTGACATCATTTAGTTTTATTTTTTTTAGCCGAAAGAATTTTAATCTTAGTTTTAATTTGTGAGAAAGACACAAACCAAGTGTCCTGAAACGTTTGCGTTTGTTTTTAAAACTTGATGAATCTTTAACTGCGTTATTGTCAATTTAATAGATCTCTCACTCAAATTTAGTCGACAATGATGATTTTATTTCAAAATTTACTAACCATCTGCAATCTGTCTGCGACCGTCACTTTGCGCGGTTTTTCGACCTCGATCTTTTCCTCGGACGTCGTCTTTTCGATCTCTTCTGTATGTGACCTGGAAGACATTCCAGATGAGTGATGGCAAACTCGAATTTCCATTAATGTAGTGTGATAAAATCTGTTTTTTTTTTTTTTTTTTTTTTTCTAAAGACATTTTTTCAGACTTTAGACGCAAAGCACGTCGCTTCAGGATATTGTGAGATGCCGTAGCACGGACGTTGGAACAGATCGTCGCGCGAGTATCATCCCGCTGCTTTTATAGTTGTGCCGCATCTCTCCATGACGCGAATCATCTTCATTCAGATGCCAGGCAACGCGCGATTCACAATTTTTCTAGATTATCTAGTGTGCACAAGAATAAATTTTTTACTTGCGTTTGTGTCGCGTAACAATGTTTCTCTGTATGTTATTGTATCGATTGTACGAAATTTCGAAGAGCTAAGATATTTAGATGAGATTATCCACATGGTCTCAATAAGAGGTACCGACGTCGTACCGAAAACAATTGTATCATCGATGATTCGTATGTCAAATTCCAGGAATCTTGATAGCCTTTCTAGTAAGAGTCGGAAACCGTAGCTGCACTTATGTAGCAAATATGACGGGACCGTTTTATGTAAAAAAAAAAAAAAAACGCGTATATTTTAGTAAAAGATTTATTCACGAAGTGAATAGGATACAAATAGAAAAATAGCAAACGGAAAAAATAAAAAAAACTATCGAGATTAATCATATTTCAATGGAGGCACCGCGTGTATTGTTACGAAGTTTTTAAATAAAGAATCGGCATTCGATCCGCAAGAATTGATTGATTTCCGAAACCGGCTAATAAGCCAAAGATCATATTCTCAGTCGTGACGTTTTCATGGTTTTTTCACATCCGCGCGAGCGTGATATTTAGTTATTTAAATAAACTTCTTTTTTCCACTTTTTTGTGTCATTTATCAACTCTTACGCAGCGAACATTAGTTCATTAGCATCTTTAATCCGACTCTTACGTAATTGAATAAGGAACAAAGTAAAAATATTTTAATCTTTTATTTCACAATCTTAATTGTTAAAATATATGAAATAAATGCACTATTTATTGCATATTTCATTGCTCCGTGTGAGCAATGAAAGAAGAAAAAAAAAGAGAGAAAGAGAATAAGAATATTTTTTTCGCGCGTAAAAGTTTTATTTTATAAAAGGCACACAAAAACTCGTGTAATATTTCAATCTCTCTTCTGTTTATATCTCGAACTTCTTTCTTTACACTTTCCAAAATCGCGGTAGCGGACACTTTTCTTGACGAATAAAATCGTCAAGATGCGCGCAAATCGTTCGGTAAACGTATCGCGACACACGGCGATGCTTTCGCGCATACTAGCAAGACCCATCGCGGCAGATCGCGCACAAGGGGTAAGGCCCCGAAGGAGGTCACACCTGATCTGATTACATCCAGGATCATTGCACCGCACTATTGCAAGCGACATCCGCAAGAGAGCTTCCGACGGGCTTTTCGCGATCGACAGATCGGTTAGATCTGCTGGTGGGCTGGATATCGCGGATCTGCCTGCAATCAGCCAGATAATGCGCCCCATCCAGGAAGCTTGATTAGTGTGCGCGGGGAAGCGAAAGGCGCTTATATCGAAAGGGGAAAAGGGGACGTAGACGGACGGAGATGCTTCAAGGGAGAAAGAAAGACCGGTAGATCACAGGAAGAGGCCACTCATCGCGACGGGTCGCACGGCACCGAATAATAAACGCCGAAGAGAGGAAGAATGCCGCCGCATTTCGCAGAAACTGCCAAAGTCGAGCCTCTGCTCGACACATCGGCGAAAAGTGAAAAAATGAGAAATGAAATGTAATGTAGAAGAGCGAGAAACTCTCTTCTCGACGCGAGATAAATTGTCGAAACTGACGTCGGGACGTCAAGTGCTGAATGTTATCTCATAACGCGTAATTTATAAGAGCCTGCATCAGATCCGGAACATATGTGAAATTGTCCCCGCAAAATTGTGGGGGGAAGGATGAGGTGCCATACGTATCTCTCGGAGAATATAAACTTAAATCATCGTTCACAGATGTAAAATAAAAATCTAATTACGTATATTACGCGCATATAGATGTAGGGCACAAATTATATTTTTGAACATATACATGCACAAATATTTTATCAAAGTTTTTAACAAGATTGCGCGCAATTCTCAATTTTTCGCGTGATTATTTTTCGCAAAAAGAAGAAATACACACACGGAGATTACGCGGAAATATATATTTACATGTGAATTGTTTTACACGCACGTAGGATACGACCATTTACAAGACCCCTTTCTATATCCGTTGAGAAGTAACCTAATTCTTCTGATAATGACGGCTATGACTGACTATATATATATAGACTAACATTGAGTTCACGGTGGTAGCATAATGTGAGGACAAATCGAATTTCCCCGCGATAACGCATTTAACATCTCGTGGACGCGAAAGAGAGCGAGCGAAATAAAATTAATAATGCGCTCCGGGAAATCAAGTTATAAGACACCCACGTCATTCTACACTTTTTATTTCATTTATTATCTATTGTTAAATAGTGCGTTTCATCATTCTAATTATTTCGTCAACTATGTATTTATATTCGTTGAAATGCTAATAATTATATTTAATACCAATAATTTTGTTTATTTAACGTCAATATTACAATCTAGTTTTAGAGAATTTTCCGCCACTTTAAAATAAATTTAATATATTATGTTTAGTATAAGTAATTGGATAATCTAGAAGATAGAAAATAAATAATAAACTAAGATCGAATTTATATACATGAGACACACTACATCTATTTTTTTTTTTTACATATTATAACTAAAAAAATAACTTGTTTAATAAAACATGTTAATATATTTTTTTCCTAATATAATTTTTCTGTGACAGATGAGTTGTAATGTTTTGTAATATTATCATAAAATGTACTATAGTACACTTTGGTGATTTCTTTGACTGTCAATTTACGCGCGAATTTGTGCGTGAGAGTCACGTGATCTCTCAGTCACGTGATTCTCACGCCGCTCACCTTACGTCAACGGTGTCACATGTGTGTTTATATTCTTGTAATCGCGACACAGAGATTTCTATATAGTAGTATAGCAAAAATCTGTGCGCGATGGATAATGTAAATCAAGATTCGAGACGTGAGAAATACTATTTCTACAATAGTCTGTCGATTCTGCTGAAAGCTGTGGAGAAGCAACAAACGACAATAGATTTGCGGAATGAAGCGTACATTTTTGGCACCGTCGAGCACGCCGATGCGTACGTAACTTTTATCGACATTGTAGGAAATACATGGACACATAGGAAACTGCTACGTATCGATTATGTTCAGAAAACAGAACGGTTGCAAACTGTTGGATTTTCTGAGAAAAACGTAATGATTTAAAGAAAAATTGAAATTCATTAATTGTTAAAAATTGAAATATTATCGAAAAAAGAAGAGATCAGAATACTGCGCTTAATACAGTGTACTGATTGTACTAATCCAATTTTGAAGACTTCACCTTAAGATTTGACAATATTTACAGAGAAATTTTACGAAGCATTTGTGTTTTGTTTTTCGCAGATACATGAATGTTGTGATGAGAGACTGCGTGTTCACGGACCCGCGCGGAGACTCCTTCAAGTACGACATGTTTTTCGTGCAAGCGAGAAGTATCCGTTGCATTCATATCCCGCCGCATGTAAGTATTATATCATTCAAGAGATTTCGTTGATTTTTTTTTCCGTCGGTAGGTAACATTTCGAGAAGTCGAGTTTAGGGAGTATGTGTATACAATTGGGTGCGTTTGATATCTCGAAGTTGCCGGTTCCGAATGGCTCCGTTGTTGGCTGCGATTTGTAATGTAATGCGGCGGCAAAACGTGCGCATTAACACACACACAAGTTGGTTCATCAGATATGATTAGAGGCTTCGGTTCTTATCGCAATACCGTAAAGTTATGTGCAATTAAATACACTTCCGCACGTAAAGAAATACTTGACAGACCAGAACTAATATATAGGGTGTACATGAACATGGCATTAAGTACATCTGCTGATAATGTTTTTAAGTTCACTGATTACGATTGCATCGGTTTTGATCTGGATAACACTCTGCTACGTTACAATGTCACGAATCTGACGAACATGGAATACGAAGTGTTGGCTAAATTCTTGGTGAATGAACGGGGATACAGTAGCAAGCACCTGTTAAAGCCACTGACCGATGATGATCTAGATTTCATGCAGAAAGGACTGTTGTTAGATTCTGAGAAAGGAAACATATTGAGGGTAAGCCCGGATGGTGTTATTCGTAGAGCTTGTCACGGCTCGCATTTGTTAAGCACAGATCAAATAAGAGAATTTTATCCAGAACAAAGATGGGAAGTTACGGATGTCTTTTGTAGTGACATGCTGAAGACCTGGGATGGTCCTCTGTCTGAGAAAGTGAGGAGCTTACTGGACTATTTTGATATGCCAACAAGTGTTGTGTTCGCACGAATTGTGGACATGCTTGACGAAGAGCATGGCTCACCTTTGGATTCGTATAATATCTGGCCTGACATATTAGCTGGACTGATGCATATGTTCTCTAGGGAGAAATTTCAGTTGGACGAAGGGATTTTTGCTCACATTAAACGAAATCCAGAGAAATACTTACGAAAATGTAGTGAGGAAACTATATCATGGTTAAGAGAAGTCAGAAAAAGATTTCCAACTTTTCTTCTCACTGGATCAAATGCAGACTTTGCAAACTTTACAGCAAGTTATTCTCTTGGAAAAGATTGGCAGTCTCTTTTCGATATTGCAATATGTTTTGCAAAGAAACCTGGTTTCTTTACTATGAAACGACCGTTTTTGAAAGTTGTAAATTATAACGAGACTGATATAAATATTACGAGTGAAGATTTAAAACGGGGCGAGATATATAGTCAAGGAAATTGGAGCGATCTGTTAGAATTTTTTTCACGCATAACAGGAAAAGTTGATCAACGATATTTATATGTTGGCGATAATTTAGTGCAAGATATTTACGTGCCAAATGCATTTGCACGTTGTGATACATTAGCTGTGATCGAGGAGCAAATGGCAGAAGGAATGCTTTATCAACGATTGACTCATCCTGACGAGAAGATTTTGAATTCTAATTTATGGGGTTCTTACTTTTGCTTGAAAGACTCGACAATCAATGTAGACTCTTTGTGGGGGCATTTAATAAAGAAACACGCAAGACTCTGTATACCAGAAATCAATGTGGTGACACAGAAATCTTTACAAGAATCATTTCCATGCTTTGATAAAAGTGGAAAATCATATCACGGATATTATCCTGCTGTGCCACTTAGTATATCGGCTATGTAATGCAAATTGCAATAGTATATATGATTGTTTATCTTTTATCATTTGTAGCAAAAGCTACAGGGTTTACAGACACAGCACTGAATAGTTTTTTATATGTGTAATAATTTTTTAATATTATACATACAATATTTTAAATATATATTGTATTTGAAGACAGTTTTATAAAATTTGTTTAATGCTGTGTTGTTAGAAACATCACAAGTTGCAATAAAAAACTAAAAAAAAAAAATAGAAACTTATCTTTTCACATTTGTGATTAATCTAACGATAATACATATTTTACTTTAAGATACGGATTATATCAGCTATCAAGAAACAATTGAAGCAATACGGCAATTCATCGAAGAAAGAAAAGAATACAAAACTTACATTCAAAAAAATACGTGCCCAGCGAAAACAACAGGAAAGTCTTGCAGCTGTAGACAAGATTTTAAAAAGTAGGAGTAAACAGAAACATTAAAAATAAATAAAAGTTACTAAATTAATATATAAGACTTGGGATCTTAAATGCTAAGCGTAATATTTGCTCATATTGATTAAATTTGGAGACATGTAGTTGAAACTCTTTTTAATCTTTTAACCATGTTTAATATTTATTTCAGAGTAAATACATTTTATAATATTTGTATACTTTTTTCTCAAATATATTC
The DNA here is from genome assembly GCA_014825475.1 of Pseudomyrmex flavicornis. Classification (NCBI taxonomy): domain Eukaryota; kingdom Metazoa; phylum Arthropoda; class Insecta; order Hymenoptera; family Formicidae; genus Pseudomyrmex; species Pseudomyrmex flavicornis. The sequence continues at coordinate 73,353 of QVNW01001203.1, forward strand.
TCACAATGTGTACAAGAATACTGCAATATATATTATATACATTAATATATATTATATACAAGTATTCACAATACACTATTTTGTAAAAAAGAATAGATAAATAAAATATTTAATATTATATATTATATATATTATATGTTACATGTTCAACAACCTATATTTTTAGCAATAAGTGTTGCTATGATAAATTTTATTATTTAGAAACAAATTACACATAAATATTGACGGTTATAAGAAATAAAAGAATATTGAATTTTTATATAAAATGTGTGTGTGTATTCTACATATGTGTAAGTACGTATGTATGTACATACATGCATATATACATATGCACACACACACATATATACATATATATGTATATAAAGAGAAAATATTTGTTATTTTCTTTCAATAGCAATAGCAATACCCATTCCTCCTCCAATGCATAAAGACGCAACGCCTTTTTTCTTCCCAGTTCTTTCTAAAGTGTATAACAGTGTGATCAGCACTCTTGTTCCTGAAATGCAAACATTTATTTTTCAAACAAAAATTTGATAAAAGTAAGTCACATCATTATTTCTTGCATACATACCAGACATTCCAAGCGGATGACCCAGAGCAATGGCACCACCGTTTACGTTAACTTTCTCAGGATCTAACCCAAGTTCTTGAATACACGCAATTGATTGCGCTGCGAAGGCCTCATTTAATTCGTAAAAATCTACCTCTTCTTTTGTCCAGTTGGCTTTTTTCAACTAATAAAATAAATACGATTTTTCAGTTATAAAGAAATTCTATCATATCAGGATAGCAAGTCAAAACGAAATATAATGTACTAACAACTAATTTCACAGCTTCAACAGGACCAATACCCATTATATGAGGTTCACATCCTACTTGTGCAACCGCAACAATAGTGGCTAATGGTGAGATTCCTTTTTTTGCAGCAGTTTCTTGTGACATAAGAACTACAGCAGCTGCGCCATCAGCTATACCAGAAGCATTACCGGCAGTAATAGTACCATTTTTCTAAAATGCAATATAAAAATATGTTATATCTCTAAAAAATTACATAGAATATTATGAGAACTGGCTATTTACGTACTAGATCAAACACTGGTTTTAACTTTGCGAGTTTCTCCACAGTCATTCCAAATCTTGGGAATTCATCTTTGGATACGACGATAGCTTCTGTTTTGCTTGCAACAGTTACCGGGACAATTTCTTTGTCAAAATGTCCAGCAGTGATAGCAGCCTCTGTTCTCTGCTGAGATTTGCACGCGTATTTATCTTGTGCTTCTCTACTTATTGCATATTTTTTAGCAAGATTCTCAGCTGCAATAAAGTAAATAACAATTAGACATAATACTCATTGAACAGAAATGTGCAAAACTTTTTGTCTGGTAGTAGTTTTGAAACCTGTGGTTGCCATGTGGATGTTATGGAAAGCATCTGTTAAACCATCCTTTAACATTGAATCAACTAAACTACATTCGCCCATTTTGGTACCGCTCCTCATATAAATAGTATGTTGAGATCTACTCATGCTTTCTTGACCACCAGCCACGACTATATCACTTTCTCCTAATTTTATGGAAAAAAATCCAGTTGCTACAGATCTACAATGTATTACAAAATGATGTAATTCACATTTTCTTTATTGAAAGAGTTGTTTTACTATGTGATATATAATTTAGTAAATAAAATGAATAGCTGATAAGATAAAGAGAAGCTGATTATTATGCGTACTTTACACCAGAACCACACAGCATATTTATTTGATGCGCAGGTACATGAATAGGTATGCCTGCATTTATAGCTGCTTGCCTAGCTGGATTTTGACCCATTCCAGCAGTGAGTATCTAAAAAAAACAAATAATGTATGTACATGACATCTATTTTATATGTGCATAAATTAAGTTTTTTTATTGGCAAAAACATCTTGGAATGCAAATTTTGAATACCTGTCCCATGATTACTTCAGAAATTTCACTTCCATTTAGCCCAACTCTTGTTAGACTTTCTTTAATGGCAACACTACCTAGCTCTGAGGCTTTTAATGAAGATAAGGAACCACAAAATGATCCTGTAAGATAATAAAACAATTTTATATAGTTTTTATTATATATTAAAATAAAATCCTGTGTTTTCTTTGATTTATTGTATAAAAGAGCTCAACTTGTATTATTAAAACATATATTTTATGACTCATTTGTTATTTTACAAGTTTTTGTATTTCTTATAATTATATATTAATTTTACAATATTATAGTGTACAGATAGAACTTTTACATTATAAACAAAATATAATAACTTGAGTGAACACGCACTTATCAAACTTTGTAAACTCCATAATTATTTACATTTCAGTTTTTCTTAAACATTAGAGCATGTAATTTTAATAATAACTATAATTTTAATAACATTGTATGCATTATTCTTACCTATTGGAGTCCTAACGGCAGAGACTATTACCACACTACGTTCGCTCATCTTTGCCAGGTATTAACAGATCTAGATACGCAGACGTAGACGAACAATAAGAAACTGTCGCTATCGTACTGACACTACTGACTAACATGCTGGCAGTGGCAGCTCTCAGCTCGCACGTTCTCTCCCACCACGCGGCATTTTACTTCTATCTATTAGCGTTTTTCGATCGGTACAAGTTGAATAGTTCCCGGAATGTTTAATGACGTCATATTCCGCACACATCGACTAATCGTATTGCTAGATTTACCGAAGTGACGTAATTAATCGCTCTTGAAGCGATTCAACTCGTATCGAAAATGTCAAAGTAAAAAAGAACGACGCGGGAAC
>QVNW01001204.1:0-26727 GCA_014825475.1 Pseudomyrmex flavicornis
TATATTATTATTATATTATTATTATATTATTATATTATTATATTATTATTATATTATTATATTATTATTATATTATTATATTATTTAAGAAACGTTTTGTAAATACACACATAACAAGATTATCACTTGCGTCCGAAATCTCGTATATACGCGGCTGTTAAAATTAAATGATAAATATATCGCAGTTTGAAAAAACTATTGTCTCTCTCTCTCTCTCTCTTATTATCTCTTTTGTAAATTGTCACGATATTCAACGAAAAAAGTCATTCGCACACGAGAAGCCATCGGTCGCCATCGTTGTTGCTCCCACGAGCAACGCAAGCGAGTACCTACTTACGAGGGTGATCGCGCGGAATCTGGGAGCGTGTAGAGAACAAGTAATAAAATAATTTTAACGACCGGCTTGAATTATGCGCGTGGTACAAATAATAATATCTGGCCGGCACGCATCCCCGCAATAAATATCGAAGGGATTCCCGGTTTCTCTCCCTCCTCCTCTTCCCGTTCCCGTTTCCCCCTTCTGACGATTCGGCAACCCATCGTACGTCTTACCCTCTTCTCTCGTCTCTTGCGGAAAGTTGCCTGCGTTATGTGGAGCACGCGGGGCCCAGCCGCGTCGAGATGGGGGGGGGGGGACTCTGCGAAACGGGGCCTGACCTCGTCGCAGTGATTCTCCGCTCTCTCGTCGTGTCCGCCGTCTCGCGAAGAGAGACGACAACGTGGGAATGTTGACGTTAGAGAGTCGGCGAGAGTCTCGGTGTTCTACTTTTCAACAAGATACAATAGGTATATATATATATACGTATTTTCGCGTATATCTCGTGCGTACGTATACACGTACGCACGAGATCGAAAGCAACTACTCGAAGCAATAATTTTTTTCTCGGTTGCACATAATTCTTGCGTTTAGTCTTGATTGAGAATTTCCGTCGTCGCGATATCGTATAAATCACGGTAATAACGCTGGCGCTTATTCGCCGCAATACGAATATATAGCGGACTAATATAAATACGTTATGTACATACATACACGTAGCGCGCGCACGTAGATGCGAGATCACTCAACGCGCCACGCGGACGCGTATTGAAATTCCACGTGCAATGGATGACGTTTGCGAATGCGGAACGAATCGTCTTCTCGAGGTTTCTTGAATGCGACGGGAGAACCGTGTCGCGCGGACGTCGCAGTAGCAGCAGGTGACGGACGTGGCATTAAGTGTCGCGTGATGGTGACCGCGTACGAAGGGTGCCATTGTCATTTCCCGCCGCAAATCGAATCTCCCGAAGCGGATTCTGAACTTGTCGATCGATCGCAATAACATCGGACGTTTTTCAAACGAAACCATTGTAAACCTGACCCCCGTAACACACCTCCCCCCCCGTGTAAAAATAGAACATCGAATCAAAACAAATATAAAAGTGCAATTCCATCGCACTTTCGCCGATGCGAATCGTCTTGTCGGTATTTATAAAACACACGAGTCATCGCACGAGTTCTAGTTTTAAACATTATTTTAAGAGTAAGTTCACGTTCTAAAGAAAAGATGGACGATCGATCTCCTTTTCATTTCTCTAGGTGCGTCTTCAATATAATTGATTAACAATTAATTTTCAAAAAAAAAAAATAATAAATAACAAGATATAAGTACACAAAAATTTTGTGAAAGCCGAGTTCGATGAACGTTTAAATTGGCCGACGAGACGGTGCATCGCGCGCCTGGCGAAGGCTATCCGGTTGCAATGCGGATTTTGCAGTAGGTATGAGAAAGGGGGAAAAAAAGCATTTCGACGTTGGGAACCAGAAAAAGGGTGGCGGAAGAGACGGGAAGGGCAGAGGAAGGAGGAAGAGACGGGGGTACACAGCAAGAAAGAGAAAGAGAAAGAGAGAGAGAGAGAGAGAGAAGGAGAGAGAGAGAAAGAGAGAGAAAGAGAGAGATTATGTCGTCAAAACGGACGTGCGGCGTAGACCGGCGGTTGTGCCCATTGGTCGTTGACAGCGCAATGAGATCCTGATTTGCGTGGATGTATTTAATCGCGCGAGTGGAGGCGCGCGAGAGAGTTGCACGCAGAAGTCTCGCGCGAGCGAACGGAGCGAACAACAGTTGCGCGCATCGTTTAGCAATCAGGGAGAATGATGCAGCCAGAAACGAGCGGCCGAGCCGGTGCAGTCCGCTACGCGCAAATCAGTATATACCCGCACAATTTATTTGTACACCTGTGCCTGCGGGACATGAGAAATACACGAGAGACCAATCCTGGCGCGCGCAGTCCGATGCGGCCACGTACTTTCGCGCAAAGACTTATGTACGCAGATACGCGAGAAGAAACGAAAACTCGACATCGAGTTTTCCTCGCAAGTAAAACTCGTTACAAACATTACATTAAAAATTATAACATTATGTTAAAGTCGATTTTAATGAAACTTACACTGACGAAACGCTGTATCTCTCGAAATAAAGAAGAATGTTGCGAGCAACATCTGCTTTGTAAACTGGATTTGCTTTTGACATTTTTTTTTGTTTTTTTTTTTGTTTAATCAAACATTCAGACGTACAACTTCGCCAGATCGCTGCGTATTTTACCTGCGTGTAGTAATACGCAGCGGTAGGTCAAGCTGTAGCAAACGTGTGCGAGGTCTCCTCAGTGTGAATGAGTTTTGGGATGCGCTTCAGTCGTAACAATAGAAAGTCTGCGTCTCTTTCTGCTATTTTTTTTCTCGAAACGTATTTTATTAGAAAGAATTTGACGTTTCTTTCTGCAGTTATGTTTTTTTAATCATATTCGTTTTTTCTGTCTATTGCGTTTACTTTTATAACTTATTTGCTCGTGGATTAAGTAAAGTAAGCAATGTATTATGTTTAAAAAATTATCATCTAAAAATTACTATCACGTAAAACAAACGCGTACTTGACGCGGTTTGTTTTATGTTATTGTCATAATATTTGTAATTCAGAAGTTTACGAGAAACAGGATTTACTTATTGTTGCAAATTTCTTTAAACCTGCTGGTGGTCATTTATTATCAAGAAGATGTTGAGACGACAATGAAGAAGATGTAGAGTCGGATTGTCAATAAAATTAACAATAATAAAATTAAGATGTTTGCGATTTACCAGGGGATTGATCTTTTCTTATTTTTATTTCTATTTTCAATAGAGTTTTTTTGGCTTAAGAATAGATAATTTAGAAAACTTCATTGTGCGTCGGGATCTCAACACGTTTTCGCTTACTACGTCTCACAATAATGTTATAATAGACTTTTATATGCTTAGAAAAACGTTTTGAATGGCGTCGCATCTCATTATCGCGTATCATGTGACAATAATATTTTGACACAGATTGTGACTTCGACAAATTCATCTGTCACACTTCCAGTCGTCTTTATTTTTGTGTGTACATCAACAATTACACTGTAACAATATATTTATGCAAGTTTAATTACGATAAGAAATAGCATTCTGTTGTCACAGTACAACAGAAAAGTCAAAGTAGCGCGTGCTATCTTCTCGTCGTCACGTGACACTAGAGTCAATGTCACGTATTTACAACGCTTCTGTGCATTGATTTATAATAAATCAATAAAATGATGATAAAATTTAGAATTTCTGAATTGATTTTAAAGTGAATTTTCGAACGTACTGTTGTTGATTTGAGAGCTGTTGATAGTTTCCATTCATAAAAACAACAATCTTGAATTCTTGTTGTAAACTTGTAACAAAGGTTAACGTGGCTCCTACCTAAAACCGGTGGCTGTAAATTTCGATCCCGGTGGCTGCTCTTCTTTGGTCGATTTGGACGACCGAGATTATTTGGATTTCGAAGAATAGTACAATCGAGCTTTGTAATCGGTCCTCGAAACGATAAAGACTTTGTTGGCTTACCCTTCCGAGTTAGCACCGTTTTCTCTCCCCCTTCGCAACCACCTCCTGATTTTAGCTTGATCTCGCTACCCCCGCCCCCCTGCCCCTTCAATCTCCGTCCTTTCTCTTCGTCGCACACGCAATCTCTCTTTCTCTCGTTACTCGAGCTATAAGAGCTTGGTCCAATGCTATCACCTGTTGACAATCGAACGCCTACAAATTCACTCGCGTATCGCGTGATCGTGTTTTTTCTCTTCTTTTTTTTTCTTCGTTTACGAAAATGTTGAACGAATATTTCGTCGAACATTACAAACTCGGAGAATTGGGGAATCCAAAAATCGTTTATTTTACACACGAAAGATATATATATATAAAAAAAAAAAATCTACCAAGATGTCAAAAATAAATTTAATTTAACGTGATATCTTACTAGGCTCATTTCCTAGGTATCAAAATAAACCGGAAATGAATTCGGCAGTTCATCGTTTGTTGGAGAAACCAGTTTTTCGAGGGTGCATGCTGTGCAGTTCAATGCTTTTTACCTTGAAGCGAAAAATGCCTTTCTTAGATACGCATTAGGTTCCTGCAGTTTTCGTTCGTTAAAGAAAAAAAAAGGTCAGTCGTATTTCAAAAACTACGACAGTTTAAGTATGGTTTACCACCATGATTTTATCCATGAAAAATTATCGGCCGGAACGATAGTTTTCCGGAGAGAAAGTGGTACGGAGCAGAGCTCGTTTATGATCGTAGAAACAGGAGGAGCAAACAAAAGATTTCTTATGCAAATTTTGGACAGTAAGCTAAACGGTAAGAGTGAGGGAGTAAAGCCACCTCTCATCTCATTTCTCTTTGTGAAAAAAAAAACGCAAAAGAGAAGCTTAATCGTGAAACCCAAGGTCCTGGTTTGTCTGTCGTCGTTCGATGTCAAAATGAATGGATGTGCGCACAGATACAAGACCCGTTTCGTGCGGCCGAAGAAGGAGAGATCGATCGTACATACCGATGGTTTCGAGTGCCGTCTGTGCCGAAGACGGACAATGAGCTATGAGCTTTCTCATGTCGCGCATGTCGGATGCGCGTGTATGCGACATCGCGATGCACACGCCTAAGTGTGTGTGTGTGCGCGCGCGTATACATATACACCTTACTTACCTATCACACGCGATGGCGCACTTACGCACGTGTGTGACGACGCGAGCATTCGATAGAACAGATAACTCCGTTGCGTATATGCGCGCGTGCACATCTTGTGTGCGAGTATACGTACAATATACAAACCTAGGAAAGCTCGGTGCCACAAAGGCAGTGCGCCATCGAGTATCACAAACATTGATTTGAATCACAAAGACCGCCCGCGGTATCCTATTGTCGGACTCCGACTTATTGTATGTCCTCTCTCTCTCTCTCTCTTTCTCCCTTCCTCCCTTCCTCCCTCTCCTCTCTATTTCTCCTTTTACCCTTGCTTTTGAATGTATCGCGCGATCTGCTCTATCTTTTTTTGACGGTAACGACCTATCAATCCACTTATTCCGCACGGTTTATGTGCCACTTGTAGCGTTTCAGCTTTAATGCTACTGTTGCACGCCGCAAATAAGATAGTCGCGCGCGCCGAGTTCCTTTTTTTCCGGAACGCGCACTTGTGATCAACTTAATTTATTATTGTTTCTCGGTATTGTTCGTCGGATATCGCTGTGATAAAACCTTATCGAGAGATAAACTCGCACCTCTAATCAATGCAAGCTGCATTGAGAAACCGCACATTTGTTGTTTTCAAAAACAAATTGGAATTAATTCGCGTGATACTCGTCATTGTGATCGCGAAAATCACGTATTGATCACATGAAGTTTATTGTTAAAAAGACACAAAAATATTATTACAAAATGTAGATCATTTAACGAAAGTATAATTGTTATGCGATATGACTGTTTTCAAAAAAAAACAAAATCAATTAGAGACACCCTATTTATCTACAAATACGTGTGTATTTTCATTATATTTTTAATTTATATAAGATTCAAACACTTTTTGCAATTTAAAGTAATGCACAGTTTTAAAGAGGTTTAACGAAAATATAATTGTTACGCCTTAAAATAAAAGAATCAATTAGAAACACCCTATATATAGTAAATATATTGTTTTATATTTATATTTGTAATTTAAGAAAAAAATTGACTTAATGGCCACATTTTGTTGTCATAACTTTTAAATTGATATGTAAGATTATTAGCTGAGAATGATACAAGTATCGGAACGTTCTAGATAAATTTGTTTTTACAATAAAGTAAGCCACTGCCATCAGTGAAATACACGTCATTAGGTCGATATGTTTTTTGAATTTTCTTGTTTTGATTAATTTGTAATTTATATATTATAAGATTAAAATATTTTTTACAAATGAAGATAATGCGCAGTTTTGAAAAAGTCGATGTTTCTCAACACCGTCGTTGATTTCATCATCCGTGAATTAGCCGATGACAAAGCAGAACTTGAAATATATAAAAATCATCACCCACTTTTACCTGCTCTTTCTCGCGACTCGAGGTCATTGGCAGAATTAATACTGGTGAACTTTCTAGTGTGTAATAAGATATATAATAGGTACGCGCTGTCGTCCCGCATGTACTTCTGCGTATTATCCAGTGTATAGCAAGCTTGTCTCCTTTTCGCGCGTATATTGCGGCAACAGGTCCCGCAGAAGCGCAACCGAGGATCACCTTTGGTGATGAAGTTTGATAACAAACAAGAGATCAAAAAGAAAACGAGATGACATATGTACTTACTACGTTCTACGGAAATTCTACGTTCTACTAGAAATTTTTCTTATTGAATACATAGTATCAAAGAATTCTGAAATAAATTTCCTAGATTGAATTTCCAATTCTAAGTGTCAAGCTGGAGGAAAATAACTACAAAATAAAGAACAAAGAAACAAAATGAGAATGAGAAAAGTGAAGCACGTCTGTGGACGTGTGCGATAGTAACTAATTTAAACTGCTTAATTTTCAAATTCATAAAATTCTAATCTGGGAAAGAGCAAATTCGCATCGACTTTAACGTTGATGAAAAAATGTTCTCTGATAAGATACGACGGATGACGCAGTTATATATATATATAATAATTGCGCACAAAGACGGAAATAAGCACATTGGAATTTTCAATCGTGTAGTCGTGAGAAAAAAAAGGCGAAGGTCGCGTAACTTTTTTTTTAAGATAAGATCAATTCACGTTTTCTGAAAATGAATCACACAATCTTATCTAGGAAATACGATATTTTTATTAAGAATCTGTGCAAGCTCTTCTCTCTGTTTCTCGCGAGTAAATTTTCAAGCATGTGTCACGTGCTGCACGTAGCTGGACGTATGTATCTAACGTACTCGTGCATTAAGGTCGATGTATCAAGTATCACGCGCGTTTTCGGTGCTATGCAAAGAAATGTATAAAGGTTCGCGTATGATACATACACACATAAACGCTACTCAGCTTTCTTGACAGCAGCGATCTAGCGGTACGTCCAACGAGTAGCCGATTTCGCGGTGCGAAAAAGCTAGAAATGTTTAAGTCTTGCATTGCGTCTCGGGAAACATCCGCGAGAGGGGAAGACGGAGTGCGCACGAGAACTGCATACGTGGTGGGGAGAAAACGCAAGAGAGGGGAGCGAGATGTCGGACGAAGCTCTGCCACGAGAGGTCGGTTCTGTCCGTGGACAAACGCCACGGTGTAATGGCGCCGCCTCCGTAGCGAGCGAGCCGACTGATTGGTCGAGAGAAATGATGGCAGGCGCGGTTGCCAATCGATTGCACCGCAGCGCGCTCGAGCCCGTCCGCCAGTCGGGTATAGTCCCCCGCTCTACCTCAAAGAAGGTTAGTATTTCCTAGGAGGGGGACGCTCAAGTCGAACGGAGAGGGGAGAGCTGCCTTCGGCAGCAAATGAGCTGCGCGAAAATACAGTTCACTCAGCTTCATTCTATGGCAGAGTGAAGTTTCTCTTCTTCTGCAACGGAAAATCTCGGTTGTCGTTGAAACCTAGTAGAGCGGAAGAAAAGGAGCAGTGAATAAAAGCGCGTAATCGTGGTACACGTGCGTATTTGGCTCACATCACGCTAAAGTAACGTATATACGTGTGCGCGAGAAAGAAAAATTTGATGTGAACGGAAACAGTGCCCGTGATAGGTGAACTTTCAGTTTGTTTTCGCCGGTCTGTCTTCCGATATTGTTTGCGATTTGATTGCTCATCGACGGTGGTACTATAGGTGGACCTGAACAGTGCCATCGTAGCACTTTAAAGAAGACGGCGCGTCTTTCGTGTGTTGAGCGCAATTCGTCATCGATGTGTTCGCTCTTTATTCGTCGAGCTCGCAGCCAGTCAGAGTCGGTGGGCGAAACGGAGTGGTGAAGGACATAGTGAGGGAAAGAAGTGACACTAGTGATAGTGCTTTCGTCATCGTCAGTACAAGCTTGAACTTGGTGACGCGCGTATCGTTTGAGGATTTCTCGAGTGTGACTCATATAAAAAAGAAATATCATCTATATTACATATATATTACAGACTGCATAAGAGACACGCAGAGGACGATATATTGATAGTACAATGATCAAAGATCGTGTCCAGCGTATCAAACTTTCACAAAAATAATTGTTTTGTAAGTATATTTGCGACAAGGATTCGTTACATTTTGTACGGAATGCACGATCGCGAATTATTAAAATCGATTGCAATCTCCGCGAATGATCGTATCATTAATCGATGAACAAGCCGAAGAAGTGCGCGCGCGTGCAAAGTCTCTTGGACAAAGTGTCTGAGACACTTTGATTGTCAGTGCCAATTTCTCGATTTTTATGTCATCGTATATACATACTGTTATTGACAGAGTGACAAGTGCTAACAGCAACAGTTATCTTAGATAATTATCAGAGACCGATTGACATTTTCTCGGCGTGCTCCGATAATTCTTGACGTTAACCGTGCTAGAAAAGAGCGGCAAACTGTACGGCCACCGGGAAGAAGACATGCTCACTATGGAGAGCGACATGAAGGGCGGCAATCTGCACGGCCAGATGCCTCCTCATCATCAAGTTATTTCGCCATTAGGTAATCATCATACCGGAATGTCTTACGGTCCTTTGGTTCACAGTCCATCGTTGTCGGGAAGTCCACCTAGCGCCGGTGGACTCGGCCTACATCATCATCAAACGACTCAACATAGCTTCCATACTTCTTCTATGAACACTATGCACGCTAACGCTGTCGCTGCAGCCGCAGCTCAGCAACAACAGCAAAGTTTGCATGCAATGGCCGCTCAGCAAAGCGCTCAGCAACAACATGCTCATCATTCCCAGCAACAGCAACAATCTCAATCACAACACCATCAGCCAAACAGTCACAGCAACGCTAATCCAAATAATCCCAGCAATTCTTCTAACGCAAAGAACAACAACATCGATCGCGTTAAAAGACCGATGAACGCTTTTATGGTGTGGTCCCGCGGCCAGCGTCGCAAGATGGCACAGGAAAATCCCAAGATGCACAATTCTGAGATCTCGAAACGCTTGGGAGCCGAATGGAAACTTTTGAGTGAATCAGACAAACGTCCGTTCATTGACGAAGCAAAGCGTCTCCGTGCCGTACATATGAAGGAACATCCAGATTACAAGTATAGACCCAGAAGGAAGACTAAGACCTTGATGAAGAAAGAGAAGTACGCAATCGGCGGTGTTGGCGGCGGAGTTGGCGGAATGTTAGGTGTTGATCAAAGACAAGTAGGCAGCAACAGCGGATCGCAGCAAGCGCAATTGACGCGTGATGTCTATCAAATGCCCAATGGATACATGCCGAACGGCTCGTATACTATGATGCATCACGATCCCACCGTCGCATATCCACAGCACGTCACGTACGGCAGTCACATGGGAAACAATTATAGATACGATATGACCCATCACATGGGAAGTAGCGGCAGCCCGAATACTCTCAGTAATATCAGTTATATAAACGGTTATGGATATGGCAGCACTACTGTGCCTGGAGGTGCACCATCGCCTTATCAACAGGCTCAACCAGGTTCTCAAATGTCAAGTCACAGTCCCAGCGGCAGTAGCATAAAATCGGAGCCGACAAGTCCAGCAAGCGGTGGTATTCATACACCGACGCCGACGGGCGGACCAGCTACAACTGGTACAACAGTAACTTCTGGTCACGTTAAAAGAGAATATATGGGCCAGCAGGCAAGTCAGGGCCAAAACGATCAATTGAATAAAATGATGTCGGTTTATTTACCGCAAGGCGTACACGGAATAGAACAAGCTATCGTGCAACACGACGCAGGAGTTTACCCTTCGCCAGGTCCGTCGCCAACTAACTCTTCTATGGGAACTCTACATCACTCGGCCCCCATGCCACCTATGCACATGTAAGTTAAGAAAAACTTTATCAAAAAAATATCTATATCTTTACTTATTTTGCTTGCGAGCTATTTTTTTCTCTTTTCTTTTGATATTGTGGAGACGGGATAAACCGCAACAACAAAATTCTACAGAATTGTGAATCTACTTCATCTACAACATTTTGGAATCGCTTAAAATATATCCGAATCATATAAAACACACCGTATATATGCATCATTAATTTGATTATAATATAAACCATATTCTGAAAAGTGTGTATGTGTGTGTGTACATTGGATTATTTCGCTTTAAATATCGCACCGGGAGTAACATGTAATAGTAGAATCGAGTGATGAAAAAAAACAAAATTAACATCTAAAATTGAATGACTGCGGTAGCTCATTATCATCTATTATATTATATCTGCACTTTTATGAATCAGAAGTCTAACAACCATTATAATATATTATGACGAATACACTATTGGAATATCCTTACTAGGAAACGAAGCATAATATTTACATTCAAAGGAGAAGAGATGTTCCGGGTCATTGTAAGCGGCGATACAGTCTTATTGTCAGACGATTCAATTTAAAAGAGTGTATGTTTGACTTCCAAGACCGGTCTTTTAATATTAATGCTGATGAGATATGATAAACGCGGTCTATCCCGATTCGACAATACTGATTATCATTCGCTCGAATTTCCGAATAACGGGAATAATCAGTGACAATTTCCGTGAATGTCGTTTCAATTATTGATTTTTAACAACTTTCTGACTGACTCTCTCAAACATTGATAAGATTCGCAGGAGGTCTTCGTAATTCGCGTTTTATACAAACGTCTTGTTACATTCAATTTGCGAAACAAATGTTATTTGTAATCAATTTTACATATTGTTTATTTTGTTCAAATTCTTTTAGATATCGCTTGATAGATGGCAAGTTGAAACTATTATAAAAAAATATATATAAGTATTAAAAATTATTAAATAATAAATTTTATTTGTTTATACATCATATATAAGTCTTATAATGAACTGCATATAATTGTACTCTTTGGCATGAATTGAGAATGAAAATCCTCCTGCAAATCATGCATGTGCACCTATAAATCTATATGAGTATCGCGTCATGAAAGTTTGTTTCGCTTATAGGCGGCGACTGACTTGTATTATTGTAATAGAAAGCTTGCGGCACACGATGCGCTTCTTCGCGCTAAACTACACACGAACATCGGCCAATTGATTTGAAATCAATCAATTGCCAAATAGTGCTCGTATGCGATCTAGAGCGAAGATATGCGCATCATGCGCAGCGATCAAAGCTCGAGACACGTATGCGTGTTCCGTTCGATTTCTGTTGTTGCATTAGAAGCTAGTAAAATAAGTAAAAGAGAGCAAAGATGTTACGAAGAAATTAGAGTGTAGTATAAAAAGAATTTAAAAAAAAATTTTAATGATACTCATTACGAGCATTATCAAGTTCGATTCTAATCATTCGCCGCCTTAAAGAATCACTGAAAAATTAATAACTTTTTATAAATATGATGAATATTATTAATATGCTCTCTCATATATTTCATTACGCGATACACTTATATCTTTTTTATAGTACAAACGAACGATACTATATCACATATGTTATCGTGAAAGTTGAGCTGGACCACTTATCTTTTTTGCCATTGTCACATCAAAATTAACTGAGAAAATTGGTGTCTTTTAATTTGATGGTTCTTGCATTTGAAATATGCGCGTTGATTATTTGCACTTGGTAATTTCCATTCTTGGAAAGTTGGAAGAACCAAATGTACGTCGAGTTGATCAAAAAGGAAGCACAAATTGTCGACTTGTACGTATTATAAAACGTCGAATATATCGCGTTTTAATTAAACGTACGAGCGACAGTGGCGCATTTTACTTGAAATAATTAGAATAATATTGTTGCTAGAACAAAGGAATTAAATAGAAAACTTATTAATTTATCGATATTTATTTTAGCGCATGTTATAAATATGCATACATTTTATTTCAAAGTTCCTAAGTGAAAATTTTATTATATTTAACTTAACCTTTCGATTCTTTTTTACATTCACAAACTATTTTAAAATATATACGATATTTTCGTACAGCTGATGCACAAAAAAATTTTTAATACATTTGTGCGAACTACAAAATATTTTGCTTTAAATATCTTTTTCACGAAAGAAGTAGGAAGAGAAAGAGAAGATTTGTCAAATACAAAGATTAGTATGATTGACATTTTTTAATAATATCTATCTTCATGTTATACATGATTTTTATTTTATTTATTGGTTTTTTTTTATAGCGAATCTTATTCACGTGGATACGAAGATAATCCAAAGTCTATAAATGAAGAAGATTTTTCAAAATTTTCAGATTTTTTAATGGAGATTATGTAAATATTCTTAACAGTTTTAAAGCAAGTAAGTTTTAATTAAGCAATTGACATTTACCATTTTATATGACAAATATAAATTTATGAATATATATGGTAACTTTCAGTTTATTCGGTATTGCGTTTCCTTTTTTTGTGTATTATGTTTTGTACGTACATAGTAAATGTCGAAATATTCAAACCCCGAAATGTTTTCAGTGTGTCCAGACTAAGGCATAAAGTTCACGATATCAAATGTTTAATTTGCTTTTTTAATTTCAACTTATGTAGTTTTTTTTTTTTTTTATTTTCTTAAATTCTCGTTTGTATTATAAAGAGATAATTTTATTCCAATAAGAATCGTGCAATTTTATAAAGTCAGATCGCAGAAGTAAATAATAAATTTGTGTGAGAAATTTTAATATAATAAGATTTACGCTAAAAAATTTCTCTCTCTTTTTTATCTGCTATGTCTAACATAAAACATGATTTCCCAGGAATTTGGTAGTTTAAGAGAAGTACTCAGGAACTCGGGATAGTGACGTGAATACTTTAAAGAAACTAAAAGAGAGAGAGAGAAGAAAAGAAAGAGAGAAAGAGAGAGAGAGAAAAAGAGAAAAAAGAAAGAAAGAGAATATCAAGTAAAGGAAATACAGAAATCGAAAGAATACAGAAATGATCCTGTTGGAAAATTTTTACGGAAGTACACGAAAAATGGAAACATTACCGCATGTTGTGTTGAAGTTGTTGAAGGATGTCTTCGTATTCACGTCGCATGAAAAATTCTCTCGGTCATCATCATCCACACTACATATTATCATCGATCGCTCCGTCTTCGGTAGAAATATTCATTCAAGATCGACTTTAGGACAATATATTAGCAAGTGCAAGATGCACTTGAAAAAATTAAAAAAATTTACCAAAGAACTGATTCTTCAGAAAATATATTAAGTTTATTTGCATTATGATGTAGTAACATCTCAGTTTCGCGTATCCCAATCAATTTAATTGCTACTAACTATGGTTTATGTTTATATCTTTCATTTATTCATTTGCTTGATCAACAATTAAGATGTTACTATTCAAAACTATAATCTTATTCTTCTGTTCTCTTCATGCGCTTATAAATTATTTTTGCGCTCGTAGCTAGACGATAAATAATGACAAAGTGTTATTATTGTGCCAAGAAAGGCGTTTATGCTATGTGATAAGTTAAATAATCATTAAAACAAAAACAAAAACGTTAAGAGAGAAAAGATTTCATTTTACGCTCGCTTACTTAATAGAGAGTAGTTGAATAAGTTTTAAAAACATTTTTTATAAAGCAAATGTACATAGATATACATACATTATCAAAGATAAGATATAAATATTATTGAAAAGTTAGTTTAACTTTTTCTGTCACATGTACATATCGTTTTTCAACCGTGTTTTATTTTATCCGCACGGTAGACATCTGCTAAGCAATAATATCTGAAACAAATCACATGCATAATCAGCAAAATCAGTAAGAAAGTAATGTTTATTTTTTGTTTGCTTATCGCATAATAACCAAAACAAAATTTAACAATATTCAAAATGTCATAGAATTTTGTAACTTGACAAAAATAGTTTATAACTAATGTGCGAAGCAATTGTCTCCGATCAGAACAAGATTTAGAATGTTAACGATTATCTATTTAACGTAATATTTGAAATTAGATTTTTGAATATGAATATACGATTATCTAAGATTGTTATCTAAGATTGTACATAAGACGTATCTGTAAATATTTGTGTGCATGTATAAAATGTGCAAAAACTCAATGATCATCTTCAGTCGCCTCTCTACGAAATATAGAAGTATAGAAATAGAATTTGAGGTTTTCCAGAGGCATGGCTTATTTCTTATTTCTGTGATCGAAAGATGTCTTATGCCGAGAGTATTGCCTGATAATGCACGTAACTAGTATGAAAACGGCATTTGTGTGTAATACATTAATAATTATTTGTTTCGTATTACACAAAAATTTATCGGCATAATTCTTTTTCTGTATGTGATGACGGATTCTTTATTACTTGAAAACAATTCAAGAACTTTGCAATTTTTCGAGAATTTTTTCTATTCAAGAATTTCTCCAAAAATTGGGTATCGGGGTATTTTTGTTTAAAAAGCAATCTTCAAATTTCCTTTACTGACTAAATAATGAATTAAACTGTTTTTTTTTGTATCTTTCAAATTTTTAATTAGATTTTTTAAATCTAATTTGAAAATTTGAAAATTCAAGTAATTTTTCAATTTGTTTTCCGTACTCATACATATAAACACTTAATGTTCATATAATAATTACATTTTTGTTAATTGGTTTCTAAGTGTGTTTAGAAATTTGAACAAAAATCCTCGGAAAAATTCTTGAAGAATTGTTTTTCAAAGTCGAATAATTGAATAATGTAATTTTGAATAAGAATGACTGATGATCAGTTTGCTTTATTTATTTAATTTTTTGTTTTTTTCATTCTCGACAAACAATCGAAAGCATTCTGTAAAAATAGTTTGCTTTTCGTTATACATGCATACTACAATTACACAGAACAACATCGATATATTACTATTCTTAACATTACTATTAGTTTTATGTTTAATAATTTTTTTTAGTTATTAAGAGAATCCAAATCTTTTCTTCCGAACAATTCTTTTCCCTCCAATCTCGTATCTTCCATTATCATTATTGCGTGTGCTCTCACTCTCCCGACCAAAACAATACCAATCAATACCTCATTACTTCCACTTTTACCATTGCGGAATATAATACTAGTTATTTTTGCAGTTATCGCGCGCGCGCGCGCGATTCTTTTTATATATTTCTCGATAGAAAAAACTTATCACATGACGTTCTATTATGTGCGCGATCGAGATATACTTGATATATGTAAATGCCCTTGAATATTTGAGACGATTTGATGACAAATGAGATATCCTTTGTCTGTATTGCAAATTCTTTATTGTGAAATGCTTACACAATGTTTTTTTTTTTTCAATATTTTTGTGTCTCAAATTTGCTCGGCGAGAACAGATAATATTATAGCAAAAATATATTTCTCTCACGTATTCAAGGGTTTAAACTTGATTTTTTATTATCAACACGTTGAACGCCGTAGAAATTGCGAATGACAAAATGTGCTTGCAAAACAAATATTTATGTTTGTAGTACTTATAATGATATGTAATATTTATTGACGCACTTATTCGCAGAATGTTGCCAGTTCCAGGTTCTTAAAAAGATAAAATCAAATTATATTGTTTAATGTGTTTTTGTTGGAAAACAATCTCAGTCCTATGTGGGCTGTAAAATTTGACATCGGTCCATTCAACGTGTTATAAGTCTTCCTCTCGCGCACAAGGAAGATTAAAATGATAAAAAAAACCATTTTGGCTGCGTTTTTTTTTATACGACTAGAAATCGACTTTTGGACTTGACTATACGATTTGTACATATGTATTTGCAAGTAATCAAAAACTGCATATATTCATTCATCCATTTCATTTAATAATTACCACCAAATTCAGTCTGTGATAAAAAATTTGAACACAACAAATTTCATACGAAATACAGGATGCTCTGTGTGTGGAGTGCAGTTATCTGTGCTTCACGACAGCAGATGTGTGTGAGAAAGCGAGATTAGTGCAAAAAGAAATGCGAAAATAGAATCCACTTAATGTATCTATATTTTGAATTATTTTTTTCAACTATGTGTGAATTTCTTATATGATAAATAATTATGAAAATGAAGAAGAATACATATATATGTATATATATATATATATATATATATATATATATATATATATATATATATACACATACATATATATATGTACGTCTATAAACATCTATAATATAGATGTTTTTTTATTTATTTTTGATTTTACGGTAATAAATTTTCTTATAATTTTATACTCTAATTAACTGTTCGTAACAAGTCGCGCCAATTCTTGACAATTTGTAGAGAAAAGAATTTGAGCATACTTTTTGTAGAGATATACGCGCATTAAAATAGAGATTTTTTTTTTTTTTTTTATACAATACGTTTTCGTACACTTACAGCATACAATTATTAAGACTAAACTGACAAACATTGGACTGACAACTATTCGTGTGTAGATTGATATAAACAAATCGTCAGGATGATTGATGCAATTTAATGTGAGACGGTATTAATGTAACATGATATATACGTAAACTGATGTTTAAGTGAGATAATATCGGGAATATGTCCCAATCCACAAGTAATTATTGCTGACTACGTATATACATTTTATTTAGTTTTCTGTTATTAAATTATGTAACGCGCTCAAAGACAGAGTTAAATTTAAAGCGGATGTTTGACAATTGTTACCACACACTCATCACGCGCGCGCGCACACACACACACACAGAGCGTTCTGTATCTCGTGCGTCTTGGAAACATTTTGCAAAACTAATCAATCTAATTTCAACATGTAGAATGTACAAAAGTCTGTGTAACAAGAGGTGACAAACAAACTCGAGTAATCATTAAAAGTAACTGATATTAATATATAATTATTTCTTCTTAATTTTGCATCTCTTGCTGTCGATGGAAAGAATGCAAAGTGAATCTCTTAATTAATTATCGAGATTTGCTGTTCGATTCATCTGTCTCGAATGTGTACAGACTTTGTATATACAAACTATACCGTAAAAAAATCTACTTGATGAATTTGTATATACAAACTATACCGTAACAAATTAACACTGATCCAACGATGAACTTTGTAATATACATATGTTACGATATTTCAATATGTATATGATATATACATATATCTATAACTATATTATATATAGATCTGCATTACATATTGTGTTTTCAATTTGATCAACCCGTCATCACTTTTGGCGAGCGCCATCCTATATATCGGCGTGTGAAATTTTCATTAACAATATTACATTACTGCCAAAATTGAATTTTTCACTCTTATCAAATGCGCACCGACGAAATATTCATTGAAAGCAGTTTCGAGCAAATTAAATATTAAAATATTATAAATCTCGAAAAATGAAGAAACCAATTTTTTCTATCAAATTTTTAATTGTTTAGTAGCAGACTAAAATTTGCGTGTTACAGACCGTAGTGACAACAAGTGAATGCGTATGGCGAATTGCGTATCAACACAGCTCGATAAATTCGTGCGCACAATTCACCACTCGCGCGAAATAATTTTTTTTTTATTTTTTTTTATTTTTTTGTTTCGCCGCAAATGGACTTTTTTATTCACCCGCCGGGTTATAGTTCGCGATCTCTCCGAAAATATCCCGATAAATATATACATACGCTATATACGCCGATCGCAGTGTACACGGACGAGTGGAGACATTAATTCGCGCCAATAAATATTCCCATCGTTCCGGCACATAAACCCCGGCGTTTGTCATACACACGCAGTCATTTCGGTTAAAAGGCATTCCCTCCACTGAATGCAAATGCGAGTAGCTCGTTGTGCGTGCCGCTAGGGTCTGTAAAGTGCTTTCAATTACGCGTTCCACCTAACGTCCCGACGCGGCGGAGGTGACGCGACGGCCCTCCAGGGCCGTTTTCCTATGTTTTACATAACCGGGATTTTCAAGTGTTTCACGCCCCAAGAGGAGAGAGCGAGCGAGAGAGAGAAAGAAAGAGAGACACCGGTGGTGCACCGGTGCCGGTATACGAAATGTCGGAATCTCTCGTGTGCACGAACTCGAGAGTGCGAGCCTCGTTATTATTTAATACCGATTGCTTCATCTACCTTTTTCCTTTTTTTTTTTGTTCCTCTCGTTTCTGTTTCCCTTCGCAGACTTTCCGCAGACGTTTCACTCGCGAGTGGTCGCGTCATGAGATGGAAAATTGTTTCCTCCTCTCTCGCGCGCTCAGCGAGACGAACGTCAATTGTGTAAAAACGTATGAACTTGCCGCGGTTTTGTGCGACGTGTTGTGGCTGTGGTTGTGCGGCGCGTTGTAGACTTTTCCGAATCGAACCGGTGTTAACCGGTGGAACAGTCACACCAAGGAAAATGGTTTCTTTCAGCTTAGCAACATTGTTTCGAAAAGCATCGTGAAACAATACTCGTGGGGGAATGTACACTCATATGCGTATACGCGCGCGGGCGCGTATAGAATCGGGTAACATTTCTTTAAATATGCGTGTGCGACGATACACGACCGCGCGATATACGAGATGAACGACGCGGAGAGTTGATTTAACGACACTTGTTGCTCGCACAAAGTTGGATAATAATTTTAGGTCGCTTTCCGGGTTTCGGGCAACGAATGGGGCGGCGCGTCCAAGCGTGTGTTTTGCGTGTCTTTTTTTTTTTTTTTTCATCGCGTCGTCATTTCTCTTACGTTTTCGCTTGTGGTTCGCGGCACACGCGACGCGATTTCCCATTGTTGCTGTAATCGTTATATTTTTATTACCTCATGATAGAGTTTTATTCGAAATTGTATTGTTCTTAATTTAAATTCTCATCGTAAAAAACGCGCGAGTGTGTGCTAACAAGCAGAGTAGATGAAGTAGATAACACTGTGGAAAAAGAAATTAAGCGGTTCAAGTTTATGAGAGCTTTTTTATCCTGTCACAAGTAGTAGTCCTTTTAATTTACTAAGATTTTATTAACGATTGTACTATTGTCAAAAATATATTAGTACATGTGTATGTTACGCGGCGGACACCGCGGGAGCCGTGGTTGCGCACGTGAGTTCCGGCTCTTCCGAGAGCGGGTCTACGCCTCCGCGGGCGTAACATTATAGCCGCGAACAGGCACCCTCGGTTTTGCAGCACAATCGTGGCTGTAATGACAGTAACGTAAAATTGACCTTGGCATGCAAAATAGGCAAAGATAGAAGTGAATCAAAGAGCCGTTTGTTTTCTTTGATTAATGTTTTTTTCTCTTCAAAGAGCATATCTTTCTTTTCAATTTTTATCCGAGTATTATCTGTAATAACAAAATTATTGTGTTTTGATAAAAACTTTTTAGATAAAAATTTTAGAAATTTTTATATAATTTCTTACGTAAATTATTTTATTAAAATTATTATTGAAGTATTAGTTTAATACACACACACACACACACACACACACATATATATGTATGTACTTCAAGTGCAAATTTTTCGCGTCTCACGGTGAAACTTTTGCGTTGTGCCATTCGCTATCGACTGGATGTCGTCAAATCCCAAATTCAATTTGATAGCGTCGCAATCGCCCGACGTTCGCAATCGACCGATATGTATGTACGTACGTACGTGACAGAGTCGGCATTCGAAGGCCAGGTTTCCCTCGCTCCGTTCGAGCCAAATAAATACGTCAGAGGACATATTTTCTGCGAGCATGTAAACACAGAACGTTCCTCACAACACGTTAAGCCGGCAAGCAGTCAAGATCGACTCTACAAAGTGCGAGATCACGATTTCGAACTTCGTTAAAATTACTCGTGTTTATCAAAGATCGTTTGTATGTAACAATCTTCACTACGTGTCACGCCGATTGGTTTTGCAGTAAGTTTAAGGGTATGTATAAAATATATATATATCAAGAATGCGTCACTCGCATGTCGAATTATTTCGATGTTTGATCTTTATTGATCGGTCGGTACGATTTTAATTTGCGTTTCATTAAGGAAAACATATGCGCACAATAAAAATATTGCGCGCGTTAGCTTCTTGCACGTACATTCGCGGTTGCGAAAATATTGCGTAAATAGACAAGTATGTATATAACCACGAATCCGGTCGATTAAAATCCGTGCCTGCCAGCCTGTATGTGTCTCCGTAAAGGTCTATCAGTTTTTACTCAAATTATAGACTAGCTGTTTTACATGTCTCTATATTTTTTATATTTTTATTTATACTTTTTTTTTTTAGTTTTTTACTTACATATTACGATAACGCGGTATACGCTTAAACGCGCTGAATAATTTTCTCACCGATTTCCAATCAAATTTCGAAACATCTGGAAGTTGTTTTCGAACAAACGTGTAAACATTACGCAAGCCAAGATAGAGATCACGTGAAGCTCTGCCTTTTGAGGTTGATATATATTTACGCCTTTCCGATAAGTCAAAAAAAAAGAGAGAGAGAGAGAGAGAGAAAAAAAAGAAGTGACGCGAAAAGGAGTTGCAAGTGTTTGCTTTGATGCCGGCGTGCTTTGGGGCCGCTTTAATCTCGGGTCGATCCCTCGGATCACGCGTGAATACCTCCGTGCGAAACATCCCCTCGCGAGTTGCAATTTGTAAGGTATCGCGCACCTCTTCGCTTCTGTGCCTTTCCCGCCCGCCTTCGCTCTCTCTATCACGGTTCCGCTGATCCGGTTAACCTTCATCGTCCCCCGCCCTGAGTAAGATAATATTCACGGCCAATTACCTAAAACGCACTCCTTATGGCGCCACCCGGTTTATTGGCAGCCTGCCACTGCCACCGATCGAATATCCGGCGTGAAACGACCTTGTTATTAACGTTCAAGTAAGCTTCCGCAGAAAGCCAGTAACCCTGACCTAGCTCGTTTGTCGTAACAAGTTTCGGAACTCGGCGTTGGATCGCGGCGTCTGATATTTATTTTTAATTGAAACCATAGAGCTTATAGATATGGAGTGGGAATAGCCTATTCAAGCAATGAGTGGAAAGTGCGAGAAAGATCTGAGAGACAGAAGATATACTTTTTTCTCCCTGAGCATAACAACGCTCAGCCAATCGAGATGTTTTTATCAAGTTTGAACGTGATAAAAACATTTCGATTGGCGGAGCGTTGTTATGCGCAGGGAGAAAAACAATCACTGTTCTTGCTCACAGCTTTTTGTTGCTATCTCTACTCCATCTATAAGCTCTATGATTGAGACAAGGAAGAATTTATTTGGACGTAAATGTGTCGAGAGATCGCGAGCTACAGCAATGTGAATTAGAACCTTCGCCCGTTGAAGCAGCATTCTTCAACTTCCCGTGCTCGAGAAATGCAAATTAACGGGTAATCGGGTAATACATCTTGTGTTGGTACGTTTCGTCATCGGAAACAACGACAACGCGCGCGCGCGCGCACTGAAGGAGATCCGTGTAACACAGCTTATAGGTTCGCGGGCTAGTTTTCATCGGCGCGCTACCAGCGGAAAAATCTCGGCGCCGAGATAATAAGCTCGCGATTACCGACGTCGATACGAAGAGGCGATTTCTAGCGGGCGCGCCGTCGATCGAAAGAGATCTAACGGATCCATTAATCCATTCCGCCGCGCGGAGCGGGTTAACGAACTGAGAATCTCGCACTTGTTATCCTCGGTGACTTAAACGATCGCGCTGCGCACCCTCCACGCGGAACCGCGGTATAATTACGAACGTGGGTAAGCGAAAGCTCTTGTATTTCTCTTTTTTCTTTCTTCTTCTTCTTCTTCTTCTTCTTTACCGTACGACATTTGAATTCGTTTTACACATGGCTATCGAATCTCCAAGTGGCGCACTGCATTTGCTTTTGAGAGCGTGTTTCTTACATTGATACGAAAACGAATAAATTATTAACTCTGGAATTACTTATATCGTAAAAAAGAGCACAAGAAACATGTAGAATTCTTAAAGAAGTTTTTATATTTCTAGTTTTTTTTTGTTTTTTTTTAATGTTTTTTCTGGATATATTCTCGATTATTTTTTTCCGATAATTATAAATTAAACGCATTGTTAATGATCTTTTTTAATTGTATTTTATTTAATTAATATTGAAGAAATTCGCAAACACATACACACACTTTCTCGCTTGTTTTAATTAATCGACTCGAATCACAAAACCAAATTTATTTACTTTTCAAAGTTGCTGCTTTCCAGAGATTTCTTAACTAAAATAATTCAGAGAAAGAAAGAGAAGAGAGAGAGAGAGAAAGAAGAGTGCTCCTCTCTCTTTCCGATCCGCGTTAGCATTTATAGTACTAGCACGCGACAGTTATGGCAACGAACGGCTGTCATCGAGAAACCAGCCGGACCTTCCAATTTGTTAATTGGCTATAACATACGCGCGCCGTATATATTCTGACGGAACCGTCGCTGATCTCTCGTTTTTCTCTCCTCCGTCTCTTTCAGATTTGCCTTGTATTCATGCTCTCGCATGATTAAAACTCGTAATCACATCGGCCGCCGTTCGTCGGACACGCAACGGGATCACTCAAACTGAATTTTTTCTCCCGCGGTGCGCGTTTCACGCGCTCCGCGATGAATTCACATGATGCCATATAAGAACGCGCGTTGTAATTCTTATTCGCAAATCAAACCGCGATAAAATCTAAAAAGCATCGGACACTTCAGGTAGCAGAAGAATTTACAAGTTCGTGTCTGTCAGCAGTTATTACACGATACGCGGAAGTAACACCTGCGGCAGCCGCGCCTTAAACGGAAGGCATCTGAAATTTTAGAAATTTATTTATTACAGCGAGATCGTCAGCGTGGTTTTGGTTTTTTTTTTTCATATTTCTTCACAAGCAATTTAAAATGAAACGAATAAAAATTGTCGACTTTAATCATTCGTCAATAAATATTTCTCGCCGCCGTGAAAATTTTCCGCAGAAAATACTCCGCAATTTCTTAAAGTGTCGGATGCGGGAAAAGGAAAAAAAATGAAGTTTTTGTTCGAAAGCACGTTAAAAAAAAAAAAAAAAGAAGAGTAACCGCAGAAGAAAAAAAAGTTACGCGTAAAAAAACGACGATGAGACGAAGGGTGAGTTCGCGCGTTCGGAGACGGCTGTTGCAAACTGGTCGGACTGGCCTCCGGGTCAGTTTATCGCAAACAAATGGGTTACGCTTGTTCGACGCCGTATTTCACTAGAATTTATTGTTTATTATTCCGCCGGCTCGGGATGATATAAAGCCGTGTTTGCTCGTAGTAGCGTTAATGTCGTTAATAGCAGCACCGGTCCCAAACCGAACTGCCGACCGCGTTATGGGAGCCAGGCACAAACTCCCTCCCCTCGGAACAAGTTTTTTTATTTCTTCTCGTTCTTTTCCGAAACTGTCTCCAAAAGAAACGTGTAGAGAAAATACAATTTTGCGTTGATTTCTTTTTCGCGTTTAATCATTAATTACCGCGTTCGAATCCGCGTTCAAGAAAACAGGATAGAAAATAGGCTTCGCAAAAAATTTGTTTTGTTTCTACTTAATTATCTGGTTTTTTCAAATGCGTGACATAAGTCCTCTATCCACTCGACCTGACGTCAAACTCAAATTTCAATTGTGTTTATTCGCAGTGATGAATTTCTTGCAACGCATTAGCATCAAGACTGCAAGCGATTGGCGTGTTACAAGAATTGTGCGGGTCGAGAAGCGCGCGTCATCGAAGATGACAAAGTTCGCGGCTGAATCCATCACACAATCTGTACTTCCGAAACGCTATAGTGGTCAAAGTAGCGCGAACGCTTCGAGAGAGAAGCGTCTTTATTCCTCATCAAATGTAGAACAAAGATGAATGTTTCGAAATACTTATGTACACGCAATATGTTATGTTTGACGTAGCCTTAGAAAATACAGATCGTGCGATTGTGCGCCGAGTCGTCGTTCTCTTCGACCCGCACAATCTTTGTGCTTCGCTTGAAAACTTTGACGCCAATATGAGAAATTCTTCGCGGGTGAACACTCAAGAATCGGCCCGCTCGAATCGATCTGCGGCTCTTTCCTTAATGTAAAAAAAACATTTGTCAACGCGCGTTATATATTTAATTATATGTATAATTTATATGTATAACAAATTTTAAACTAGTGAAAATTTACAACCGGCAGATAATTTTTTTTTAAGGTCATGCCAACGTGCAAATGTATATTTGTATACGTGTCAATTAATATATACTTGAAAATTGGAATTGATTTCAACTTGAAAATTCATCTGATTAATTTGCGCGTATCCAATATATAAATTATCCATTTTACTTTTCTGTGAAATTTAAAAACTCTATTGCGAAAAAAAGAAACACCCAGAGTCGAACCCGGACTTTCCGCATTCCGTGTGCATGTGATTTATTATATATAATTATATATCTCTAATTATATATAGAATTATACTATATATAATTAAATTATATATGTATAAATTTTTTCTCGTACACTATCGTGTACCATTTTATTCCCAAACTGTGATCGCCAGTGTACAAGTTCCGTGAGTTTTTCGATGCTGAAAAACTGCGTGTGTTTTTTTTTTACCCGTTTCTCTCTCTCCGTAACAAGTGAAATATTTTCATCAACAAAGGGAACATGCGGAATCATCACGCGAAACGTGTATATATATATATGTATGTAGGCATATCGCCGCAATAAAGACGCCGTTGTTTTACGAGCAATTTGGGAGTAATACAATCAAATCGGTGTAGTTAACCTACATTATAACGGTTTGTTGTTTTTTCTTTTCTTGCACGCGACGACAATGTAGTTCATAAGTTTCGTCCCAAAATAACTTGAGAAATTCGATAAAGATCTCCGGATCTAAAAATATCGGATCTAAAGACGGTAATTAAAAATTCTGGTTTTCGACGCTGTTAAATGCTAGAAGTAACTTTATTCCTTTGCCTCTCTTTCTTTCTCCCCAAAGAAACAATATCAGAAGTTCACGAACACGTGATCCGATTTGTTTGAATGACTTGAACAACACTGGTATTGCATTTCAAAAAAAGATTTAGATTTTGCAAAATTTTATTTATACATACACATACAATTGGATCACAATGTAATTTCGATAATCCGCAACCTCTCTTGCATTTCCTGCCCAAGACCTGGTCGATTTTAACTTGAACACGACGAGAGGCTGTATTTTACTTATCTCACGCGTTACTCGCGATATAAATTATACGAAATATGATTTACGTACTGTGACGTACGTGCTCTGCTCGGAAACGGATAGTAAACTGCGCGCCCGCGAGTTATCGGCGAGCGGAGCGATCATTAACGAGCGATACCATGGGAATTTATTGTTCGCTTTGTGAGTACATATTGTAAATTCACGTAGAGACAAACTCGAATGTGTTGTTGAGCTACTTTCGTAGCTTAAACACAATCGAGTTTGGACAGGACATCCTCTGTATATTTTACAAACTCCTACGTCAAAAACAATATCTTTTCGAGATTAATTTCGGCCGTGGAAATGCGACGGAATTTTTTTGTTTTTTTTATCTCCGCTCGAAATTTAAACGCACTGGTCAAAAACGATTCGCCGAATAAGCGTGGCGACAAAATCAAGACGCGCCCTCCCGTAGAGACCTCGACGGAACGATCGCCGTTATCTATCTCCGCCCCCCTTTTGTCCCAGTTCTTCCCTGTCTCGCTGCAACGTTATTGCGCTAATAAAACACTTAACAATTATTTTCCGGCCGGTGATTTTTCAGTCGACCGCGGGGGCTGCTGATAACGACCCCGTCCCGCCGCGTGCCGATAACTTACGATGGCCGCGCGTGCGGAGGCGTGCGCTTATGTGACGGTGTTGAGGAGTTATCGCTCCTTTCCTCCTCCCGACTCTCTCTTCTTCGTGAACGAAAACAAGAACGAAGGCGGCGGTCGCGCGCACCTACGACGCTCGGCGTCTCCTAATGCACGATTCGCATGCGGCGACGTCGAATAATCGGCCGCCGGCTAATTTAACGCGATCGTAATCGCTCGCGATTTGTCTTAATTTTTGGTTACGACTGCGGGTCCCGCTCTCTCTCTCTCTCTCTCTCTCTCTCGTCTCTTCCTTCCCGCTTGGTCTCCACCTTATCGATTCACCGCGACGGCGTCGTTATAATGCCGTCACGCGTCGAGTTATCGCGCGCGGTGTTCTTCCGTCCACCGGAGACGGGAAGCGGGGAGATCGCAACGCCGATTAGAATTTCGAATTGCGCGCCGCCGCTATAATTGCCGAGATTCGCAACGCGGGGATCTGTGTGATATATTTAATTTACACATCGCGTCTTCTGTAACGAATCAACTGCTATTCTCTCAACGTATGCAATTGCAACGACAGTTTAATCAAATGATAAAAAAAAAAAAAAGGATAAAGGAAGTTTAATTGATTCCCTTCGGGGTTACAATATTTTTTAACATTCTACTTCTATATCCATTCATGCTGATTC
>QVNW01001205.1:0-27385 GCA_014825475.1 Pseudomyrmex flavicornis
AACGACAGAATAATATACAATCTCTTGCTGTCTATCATTATGTTCAGCTAATTTTAGATAACTATTAAGTTTTGTGGAAAACAGTATTATATAACAATATTATTATTTTCAATCTTTTGTTGATTGTGTTAAAACTTATTTCTATCGAGTAATTGTTACTGATTAAAGTGTCAATGTTAAACTGCAATTTTTTTTAAATCGGATCTAATAAACTTTACAAAATTTTGGTTACGAAGGAAAGTGTAAAAGACATTTCAAGGTGAAAATAAGGGTTACACCACTAAATGTCGAATGTGGATAATTTATGAATAATAAAATCTCTTTTTTTTACCGGAATTTATTTCCCTTCTTTTAGACCAGACAAAACCATTTTTTGACAAGGATCACGTTAAGCCTGCAAAAAACTAAGCCGAGAAAAACATATCCGAGTAAATTATGGCGTCTAAATAGACAGGTATTTTAACACAAAAAAATTGGTAAAAGAGAAAGTGAAAGTAAGACGTTTTTTGTGATCGAAAATTTTCACTATATTTTACGTAAGAGTTACACAATCTTAAAAATATATGTGACAATTATTCAAAGAGTATGTGTCTTAAATTTACTTTCTCTTAACCCTTAAAAAATATATATTAGTGTTACTTACCACATTCCGTATCGTTCACGTTCCAATTCGAGATTCCTATAAGCAGAAAAATATAAAATTCTTTTCGGATCGTTTTTAATCTCAAAATGTTTAAAAACACAACACTTAAAATAGCATAAAAAAACCGAGCGTTAAATATCGATTAAGCGTCGTCACGACGACAGCTTTCGTTCAGGGTTGTGACGTCGTCAGTGTTCTATTCGTCGAGGCGTAACGAGCCCTCCCGCCCTTCTTACGTAATCCGTCTGTTAAAATATCAATCTCAACGTTTCGCTCTTTGCACAGGGTTCAGCGCGGGGATAAGCGGGTGGTCGAGCCGCCGCCTGTCCCCGATCTGCACTGCAGGCCGGGCATGTCCTCTTCTCTTCGTCTGGACGAGGTCATCAAAGATGCAGCAGCAATCAGCAAAGCTAGTCGAGCGAACGAGCTCGAGCGGAGAACCAACCAGTCCCGCGCGTACCCGAGGGACGGCGCGCGGATTTTCTTTGAGCGTTTAAATTGATCCCCCTTCTGAAAAAAAAAAAAAAAAAAAAAATTGCCCGCTGGGAGCCAGAGGTGTCGGACTGGCTGTTTCAGTTCTGCGCGCATGTACGGATTGAATCCGGAGAAATCGGCTTATCGATAGAGAGCGACTTCGATCTTTTTGTACTTATTGTAAATGGATGGTATATTTGTTTCGCGTTACACACGCGCGCGAAATATTCCTGTTAAACTTATCTGATTAATTTCGATCGAAATACACAGCGTATGAAAAAGAATTTTTCTTAGTCGATGAGGAGGAAGAGAAGTAGTATAGTAATAGTAGTGGTAGTGGTGATGGTGGTGGTGGCAGTAATAGTGGCAGTAGAACTATTTATCGGCCATAAAAATGTAGTAACTTTCTCCTAGTAAATTTTTATGTCCACTAACTTTTCTTACACAAATGCATATAATTAATATTAATAGCAAGGACGAAACTAATGTTTCTGCCAATTTATTACGATGTGGGTATTAGCTTTGTTCAATTTATTACGTGCATCGCTCTTCGTTCCACGGGGCTTGGCGGGAGTTGACGGTATTCTATGTCGCATTCATGCGAATGACAGCCAGGGGGGGGATGCGCGTGATCGGCTTTCCGCACGAGGGCCGCGATTTACGTGTGTCCCTTAATAAATCCGTCCGGAAGTTCACTCGCGGGGAAAGACATCAAAGTGTCTTCTCGCGCTGATCCTTCGCGGGCAACGAGGCATGCGACGACGAGATCGTCGTTCAAATCACTGCCACGAGATTTATCCCCGCGCGGGCGGGAAGAGAGAGATTCCAGGGGGATGCTCGCGTGAGCCGCAGGGGGCGGACTCTATTAAAAATGCAATATTCTCGTTAATCCACGCCGGTATGTGGCGCCGGCTAATTAGCGAGTGCGAAGGACGTAGAAGCACGCGTGTGTACGTTTACCAACGTTGTCATGCAAATACCCCATGGTGAGCGGCTATGGGACTCATACACCGTGCATGTGTGCGCACGCAGGTACGTACATAGAAAGAAACAGAGATAAAAAAAAGAGAGAGAGAGAAATATGCGAAGAAGGACATCGATATATATATATATATAGACATATACGTACGTACGCGATCGTGGACGCGTTTATATGGTAGGAGGGTGTACGGCGGGAAGGAAGCGGAGGGGTGAGCTATATCAATAAGCATCGAACGGCCACGGAGGACGGCAGGGAGCTGTTGATTAAGGGTGAGTACAATGAGGAGATATCCTCGGAGAAGGGAATGCGTCTGGATCCGCACCCATGAGGGGGCTTCCACCCACGTACATGTCTCTCCTTTACTCTATTCTCCATCACCGCTGCGCATCATCATCCTCTCCTCTTATTCCTTCTCTTCCTCTATCCACGGCCTCCGCGCACTGTGTTCTCCTTCGCCGCAAATCCATGCGCGCGCGTCTCTCTCTCTCTCCTCAATCTCATCTCCGACACAAGCAAGAGAGACCGTTAGACGCCGATTATTGCCGATCCTGGACAGCGCACAATAGTCTCGTCTCTGTCATCGAGCGATGACTGGGTCACCTTGTCGCGTTTCACAAGTAGATCTCGCAATAAAGTAGGATAGATCTGAGAGTCGGACGCGAGCTTCCGAGAGAGCGTCGAGTATCACGACGCTCGCGCGTACGTATATAACGAAGTAATTATAAGTTCGCGAAGTAGGCCGAATTTAAAATACACTAGTGCATGTAACGAGAAGAGAAATTTTATCGCAACAAAACAAACAAATGTATCTAAAAATAAGACAATAAGGATGTTGTTGTTCTACAAACGACACAAAATGTTCAAAATTCATAATTGTTTTTCGTATTTGTTGTTGTTGTTCAAACAATTTATAACAAATTCTTCGTTAAATTCATCACTATTTTTCTAATGTTTCTTTTTGATCTTCTCGCAATCTTAAATAAATGCAATACATTCTCTCATTACGCAACGTGCGTGTTACATCTATGCAAATTTTTCTCGAACATTTGAATGTGCGATGCCGAAAATTGGCGGCCAGCCAAGCACCAGACTGAGCGCGCTCGGCATCCCTGAATTTAATATAGAGTAATGAAAATTGGTTATCGGTTCGAAGCGGCCTGCGCGACCTGCAGACCGAACGGTGTTACCGGCACTGGAGCGCGTAATATCGCATTGAAGATAGGTCGGACGGCGGGCACGGGGCTCGACACTCGGCTGCAAGGGAAGCGGATCACGTTGACACAAAGCGGCCGTAATCCGTTTATCTCCTCTCCGGGCACTCCGCGCCCACGTGTTACGCTTTGCGTTATTCGAGAGAAGCGGACTGCCGCTCATCTCCCCGCCGCCCTCCCGCCACCCGCGCAATCACTGACTCGTTATTCCACGGCGGACGGCCGGTTTTCTTCATTCTCGAGAAATCGTTGAAAAAAAGATCGTGTTTTCGAAAAATTGCTACATATAACATAAATTGCGTAATACATCATCGAGTACTAATAGAAATATATGGTTTCTTTCATCAATGAAACCTTCAAATATGATCATAAGCGCTAGAATTTTATTTTATTTTTTTCTGAATTCGGAGTCAGTGAATCAATGATTTTCTCAATTTACTGATTCTCTCGGGAAGTATCACTTATACTGGTGTGTTAATACCATCAGACTCAAGTAAGCGACAATTGTTTCGATAATAAGCAGAAAAGACGACGCGCACGTCGCGCTCATAAATCTAGAGAAGGAAACGTGCTCGCCGACGTGCGTCATTGGCTGACGGATTTCTTCGCGGCGTCAGTTCCTCGATACGCTCGCTCGCTCCGAGCTGTTTCCTTTAGAAAGATTCACGAGCCGGACGAGCCATCGCGACAGTATTCCCTTTGAGTAATGACGCCCCGGGTCTTGGAATGGAATGCCGCGCAAGGGGGAGGGAAGAGGGGGCCCCCTTTCATCGGGCGTTTCATTGGCTCCGAAGCTACACGGCCCTTCTTGCTTTCTTCTTCCGCCTCGTCTCCACCACGTAACCGTTTAAACGTGAAAACGGCTTAACGAATGACGAGTCGTCGCCATCGTCACCACCTCCTCGCCGAGGAGGTTTTGTCTCCGAATCGTGAAACACATTTATCTGGTGCCCGAGAGACATTCGTTTTGAATCTCGTTGGACTCTCTTCTCTCTTGCGCCCGCACACAAAAATATATGTATATGTATTATTTTGTGTGTGTAAGTGTGTCAAATCTCTCTCCTCTTTTTCTTGTCTCGCGTTTTTTCGTTGCTACTCCAAGATCTCTCTTGTCCTCTTCCGCGCAAACTTGCATTTTTTTAGTTGTTCTTTTCTCCCAAATTCAATTCCCTCAGGATTCGATTATAAACTGAAAGATGTGAGAAAGGACGTCGTAATATATTACAAAGTAAACTGAAATATCCACGAAACATCGATATGAAAATGACAACGCGGTTCAAAAACCGAAAATCATCTTCGGGAATTCTTGTAACACGCTCCGAAAGCATCAAATATCACATTCACTTTTTTTTTTTTCACTCGGAAAGATGCGAGTTATTTTTTCGTTACGATAACGAGCCAGACAATGTCACACCTATCTTCTTTCAATTGATGACTCTTCCGCGTGTTCGTAATTTTCGCGCATGTGTTTACGCGCAAACGCATATCATCATTAACAACACAAAGTCGACAGAGATTAAGCAAACGCTCGTCGACCGCTATCGCGTTTTTCTTTTCCCGCGCTTTCCACTCCGTTCCAACCCCCGCGCATATTTCCCCGCGTCTCCTTCATCTTTGTCGATTCGCTTAAGCGCGCCGCTGCGAAAACGACGGATAATCCTGGCCGTGCGGTCGCCACATTGTGCAACGCTGCATTATTTATACCCGTGTCTCATAATAACACCGGATAATTTTAATGCACAGACTTTTGCCTCTCTCCTCCTCCTCTTTCCCTCCCATCTTCGGATTTAACAGCTTTTATCACAGAAGTTACGTCACGGAAATTACGTCAGGAAAAATATTTGTAGCTAAATATGTAACTAATTCGAGAGAAAGAGAAAGAGAGAAATTTTGTATTTTATATAAAATAAATAAAGACGAGACAAAAGAGATAATTATGCCATTTGCGAAAATTTGTGTCACTGTTCAATTCTTGTAGAGTGTAGTATTAATTCGTGTGAAATGATGTCGGAGAACTTATGCGACAGAAACTGCGAAAAAAGTTAAAAACTTAAGAAAAGGATTCCGAATCCTGTCGGAACATTTAAGTTGAGAAAAACCTTCACTGAAAAGAATTCCTCCGTGGACATACTTGAGTGTTTAACGCTTAAGCAGAGCTCATCTCGCCCAATACCTTGCAAATTTTACCTCGAAAACTTAACATAGAGAACTCATAAAATATTTGTAATTGCAATCACTTTTGAAGTAAAGAGTGTGATTTAGAGTTTTCAAATAAACACGCAATCGACAATCGATAAATCTCGAAAAGAAGAAGAAATTCACTGAGAGAGCAAGAGGCCACGGTCGATCCTCCTACGCACGGGATCACGCATGCGCCGGGCCAGCCTTAAAACAATACGTCGACCAATCTGGATGGTAAGGGTTCTCTTGTGTTTCATTGGTTCGCTCCCTCGAGCTAATCTTTCTTTCGGACACATCCACCATCGTTGTCTCCTTCACGAAACTCGACCATGTTTTCCCAAGCGTGGCATTCCAGGTTTACACGCTTTTTTTTGCGTGAAAGAGTTAAAAGAGTAATAAATTACGCAGAAAACCTCCGATCATAAAAATTCAAATGTTTTATAGCTTGAAAAAAGTAACGAAATAATGAAAGGATATATTTCGTCAATTCTCGTTTAAAGAGAAAGACTTTCACTAAATTGTTGTTTGAGTTATTGGTTTGTTTTTGTTTTGCTATGTTTTTTCTGCTGCTGAGAAATGTACAATATCACACTAAAAAACACGACGACGAAATGAAAAGCGGATCGATGCCTTTCGAGCCGAATGATGAATTTTAATTTCTTTCTTTTCATCCGGAATATTACACACAAACAACAGCTTTTGTCGTGATGATGATCGAAAGTCATTGATCGATAGCTGTGATGTTAGATTCAAAAATTAGCAAGTGTTCCTGTTTCGTGTGTGTGTTGTTTTAAAAATGCACAAGGGAGATTGAATGGTGGCCGTATGGTAGAAAATATTTTAATATGCAGTTACAAGTTCTAAACAAATTTAGCAAAATCCATAAGTTTTACAAATTTGGCAAAAAATACAAGTTTTTAAGATAAATGTTTTAAATATTAATTTAATATATACCCAATTCAATGTGAATTAATTTTATTTTTACTTATCCGTATACGCACTAGAATCTTTTTTTCTTTTCAAAGTAGTAGTAAACAACAGAATAAATTGCATTTTTCATTTATTAGGTTCTTGTTTACGAGATTTCTTTTCCAAGGCAAAGAGCACAAATTATTTGAAGAAAGAAAGAGCAAAGTCCCTTCTACAGGACGAAATGTTTTACTGAAATTAATGGTCGATAGTTTGAAAAGGGATGACACGTGACTCTAGACGCATTAGATCGCTCTTCCGGTACGAGGACTCACTTTTCACCGTTTGTCGGCTAAATCCGGTTTTGTCTCAATCGGGTGTCCAGCCATTGAGAATAGTCAATCTGCCGCATCGTTCTCACGAGTAAGTGCTAAAGAGCACTTATTCAACGTATCGCGATATCATATTTAAAATCAAATCCATTTGTGACGTGTACGTATATCTTAGAATTGAGTTTGATATATGTATATACGTATAGAAAAATCCGAATATATATATATAAGAAAAACCCAAAGATAGGTGTATTCTCTTATTTCACATATCGACGCAGCATATCGACGTAAAAAAAAAAGGAACAAAGCTACGTCAAATGTTACAAACTGACAATGCAAGAGAACACTTAAAAATCCTTTTTCCGTAGAAATTTGAGAAAACTTTAGTGCAACTGCGTAAGACACGAGTAAGCATTTCATTCTCGGACTTTTTCCACGACATATATATCTCGTTATCCGAAGCGAATGTGTTAACAACGTGGTAAGTATCTGGTGAAATTTTTACTCCAAAACGCTTTGTTCGACAAGTAGCTGCAGTCATCGGTATCGGAAAGACGAACGTGCGCAGCGCGATCGATCCTCTCTCTTCCTCGATTTCCTCTTCCTCCTGCCTCCCGCCTTACGCCTCATTTCTCCAACGGCAGAGGAAATGAAATCCCGTCCGGGATGCGATTCGCGCGACGTTTGTCCCGTTATTAGATCAGCGTTACTTCGCGCTTCATCTCGAGAGTGCTCTCTGCGGCCGTCGAATACGTCTTCCGCGTTTGAAAGCACTGATACTTCTCTCTCTCTCTCTCTCTCTTCTCGCCTTCCTCCCCTCTCGCCGATACTTCCTGCGAGAATCGGGCGTCTGCTTCTCTCGGCAATCAGCGAAAAAGTAACCGCGCATCAGGTGCGAAATTCTGCGGCGTACGAAAATATTTAGTCGTCTCAAGCGCCGTTCGATATAGTGTGTGATGAAGTAAATTCAAGTAAACTTATACGCGCTTGCACGCGCGTATTAAAGAGAATTTTCGTGTTAAATAAATTAATGTGATTTAAAGTTAAATATTATTTAACTGTGAGAAGAATAATCTCGTGACTCGTTGCGTGTATAACTCCCTCCCCCGTAGATGTTTTCGCGCTCAAATTGCGATTAACAGTTCGTTTGCTTAATAATATCGCAGTTACACATACGTTACACTGTCGATCAATAAAGCGCAGCGATGCGGACGATTAATTTTATATTTCATCGGCGGAACGCGCAGAGCGATAATTATTTCAAAAAGAATTTTTCCGATTCAGTACTTCGGATAAACTCGCAGTTACATGTCCATTATCGCGCTCTGCTATCACCGGAGCGGCATTCATTTCGTTTTATCTGTTAAACCGCATGTACATATAAACGATAGACTTTGTTGCACTTGTTCTTCTATGAGGGAGGAAATGAAATTCTATTCTCGCGTCGTATACCTCGACGCCGACTTTGTTTCGTTATTACATCAATGTTAACATCGACGAGAGATGAGAACACGTCTCGTGGTCATGCCAACGTATTTTCTATTACGTTCGCGTATTACACCGGGAGGCATTGTCAATAACCGATAAAAATTGCGTACATTTTTTCTTACGCGATATACATATTGATATAATTCTCGTACACGTTCCTTCCGTGAAAGAAGCTAACTATTATTTATATTAAAAGAGCAAAGCAAAGCACGTAATTACGGAACTAATTAAAAGGGAGCAAATTCCACAAGATAAATTACTATTTTCTGCGTAGCCGTTTTGATAAATTGCAAATTCGGAGAGACCTGTTTGTACATGTGCGCGCGGACTAATGCAACACTCTGTCCTATTACAGCGCGCTCGATTCAATCATTTCGCCGGAACGATCAAA
This sequence comes from Pseudomyrmex flavicornis, assembly GCA_014825475.1. Lineage (NCBI taxonomy): Eukaryota > Metazoa > Arthropoda > Insecta > Hymenoptera > Formicidae > Pseudomyrmex > Pseudomyrmex flavicornis. The sequence goes on from QVNW01001205.1 coordinate 8,612, forward strand.
GCCCGAAAAATCACCCTCTCTTCCTCTCTCTCTTTCGTTCTACGCCGTCGATGTAGGAATCCGCGAGAGGACTCACACTGCTCGCTCTCGCGGCCGGCGCGCATTTACCACCTGCACCGACTCGAATTAAAAAGTTCGTTCTCCCGCGAAACCGTAAATAATGCCCTCTGACAGGCGGAGCCGAATGTCGATGAATAACGAGGCGCGGAACCTTCGACTTTCGATTCTTCTCTTTTTCCAACCAAGCGCGAGCGCACGTCAGTCCGGACCACACACACGTATGTATGTATTGGCTATCGTCGCGGCTCGCGTGTGCGTGACGCGCGGGTGCGAACGGTATATGTACGCACAGAGACGTACGCGCGCTTCGTATGGGTGGCTCGTACGTTTCGAAAACAAAGCTCGCGCCTGGCGGAAGAGAAAGAGAGAGAGAGAAAGAGAAAGAGAGAGAGAGCTCTCCTTCGCTCTCGGCGACGAGACCGATGCATCGATACCGGAAACGGCGCGATATACGACGAAAAAAAAGGCAGAGAAACTTGCTGCTTGTGTGTATGTATTCATCTGTGCGTCGCGGCGGCGAGAGAATATACCTACGTACGGCGTATGTACGTCGGACGTACGCGCGTCATGAATATTTGAGGAGGAGATACGCTTTCTCGCCGCGCGCGCGTCGCCGTCCTCCGTTTTCCGCCACGATAGACGTCGTCTGATTTTTTTTTATTTTTTTCACACATTATTAGTAATATTTTCTTTCGCGCATCATTAACGTTTATTCGCGTTATGACGACTGATCGAAAATAACTTTATGTGTCTTGTGAAAATGCAATACATATATAGTTACAAAATGAAAATTGTTCCAGAAATAAAATAAGATCGATCTTAAAAGGACAGCAGGACTAACTCAGGAAAACAAAAATGGACACTTTGCATTATATTTGCAAGTTGCATTATATTCACTCAATTTTGATGATGTATAAATGATGAAAAATAGAATAGAAACGAGATTTGCGACGTCGGCTTGTCGAAATGTGTTCCATAGAGAACGAGAGGAAGTCAGAAAGAGAGAAAGGGTTGAAAACGGGTGGGAGCATAATGACGGAACCCTCTTCTAATTCCCCAGGAAGCCGCGTCTCTTTCTCGCTGGGAATCTTCGTGGAAGGAGAGAGACGAAAACGGAAACGTTTTCTTGCGGCGAGAGAGACAAAGTCGGGACGAACATTGGCAACGGTAGACGAAGTGACGAGGAAGAAAGGGAGAGAAAATGAGAGGATCAGAAGCTTCCGAAGAGAGCGAGGGAGAGTCACAGTCCGTCTGTCCGTCCATCTCTTCTTCCTCTTCTTCACATTCCATCTTCCTTCGGCGCACCCGACGAGGATTAATAACTGCCTGCCATTGTTGCCATGGCAACTCTCGAAGCGTTAAAAACGGTGCCCTAACCCCCGATCGCCTGTTTTCACGGGAGGGGATTTGCGCATCATCCGCACACAGGTCAAACGGACTAGGTAAATATTTGCGTGTCGTATCTTGTCCTTGAAAAGTATATACATAATGTCACAGTAAGTTGTATACAAGAAAATATTCGCTGACAGTTTTGTTAAAAGGAAAAATCAAATGAACATGTATTTGCTGATCCCTTGTACCCATAGTGAATCAAATCTTGAAAAACACAATTCAAAAAAAAAAAAAAAAAAAAAAAAAAGACGAGAGAAGAGAGAGAGAAAAAATGTTTAATCTTCAACCATGGAATTGTGGAAATTTAGATTTTTGCGCAGATATTTCGTGGAGTGTCAGAAAAATTTGTTACGCTCTAATCTCACTTGTAACTAGTTGCTTATCTTTTACGGAAAAGTGAAAAAAAAACAGTGAAAAATGAAGTTAAGACAACTTTCCCCCCAGCTCATTAACATAAAATATCACGTCATCTATTATCGAAGACAAACGTCCCCACCCTATCGGTTACGTTTCCCGAAGCTAAGCACGGCAGTTGAGTGTTAATAGAAGAGAACAAGTCGCGTGCGAGCCCAGAACTTTGTGCGCAAACGGAGCTGATCAATATTCATCGGGATCCCCCGTTGTGGGGTGGTTTCGGCGCTGTCGAAAAAGGGAATGGGATAGCAGGGACGGGATTTATGCGAACGCTTCCTTCCGCCTGGGCGCGCGAGCCATTTTTCTTACGATTCGCTAGCTTTAGGCTGACGAGAAGTCTCTCCTATACACCGCGTCGATTCGTCTAATACGGTGTTTCACCAATTTTTATAGCGGATGATGATAGAGCAAGTCAATTTTTCCGCTGGTTGACTTAATCCCGTTCACAGATTAGATAGCAATATCCTCGTTAGATTCAGATTAGAGATAGAGAGAGAGAGATCTCGAGAAAAACACGGCGCAAACTCGCACAATCGTCACAGACGCAGTGATTGCCCGGTCGAGGACGAAACTTCACAAAAAAAAAACAAAAAACAAAAAAAAAAAACGCGCAGTTGCACATGCATCCGTGCGAGTGCAGACGAGAGCTCGTACGAGAATGTAGTTCGGTTCCGGTGCGGGCCATTAGTTGATGAGCTACCTCGTTTCCCACTTCTCCCATCGACGGAAGATGCACTCGTCGGACTGTAGCGGGCGAACCGGTATCATCCTTCCACTCGCGCTAACCCGGGACGGAGCTTGAAAAGCTCACGTGGCATTGTGAGATCTATTATTGCCCTCCTCCTGGAAGTTAGATATGTTTCGATGCAGCAAACTCAGCCAGAACTAGCTAGCCGTCGGATAGACACGGACGATCGAACGAACAGACACACGGAGAAACAGAGTGAAAGAGACTCTTACAGAAAGAAAGAAAACAGAAGAGAAAGAGAAAGAAAGAGAGAGAGAAAGAAGCTCAATCCCCGCACTTACCGCACCACCGAGTGCACTATCTTTTTAGTTATCTTTTGCCGACCCTATATCACCTTCTTTCCTTTCTCTCTCTCTCTCTCTCTCTTTCTTTTATTTGCTATATTTGTACTGTGCTCTTCAGTTCAAAACACACTGATCTGGACTTGTTTGACGCCGAAGTCACTTTTATCTCGGACATTTGCTTATGCAAAGTAAAAATTTGAAAAAAAAAATTAAGAAATTAGAAAAAATGGTTTTTACAGACTTAAAGATAAAACCTAGTAAGTTTCATTAATTTCTTTAAGTGAAAATAGTTTCAAACATACTAAAAGTTTTTATAATAAAATATATTTTTTCTATAACAGAAGATAGAGATTATTTCTTCTTGTTCTCTTTCATAGAAATAGATGTACATAGAACGTCGCCTTTTAGAATGCACAAAACGAGCTAAACGCTTCTCGCTTTATAGAGGATAACACGTATTTTCTTTTTTTATTTTTTGGGGTTTTTTTTTAATCGCAGTGTGCAATAACGACAAGAAGAAAGTAGACAATAATATCGCGCTCGCCTTATTCGCTGAAATTTCACGAGCCCTGCTTCGGAACGCGAGCCCGGCACTCAAGATACTCGCCATTGTTTCGAAGAAGTCCGGACCGCGAGCACTAAAACCAACCCCTAGCTCCGGCATCAGTGGAAGCGCCGGATGATGTACCGCGCCCCAACCCCTTAATTACTGCCGCGTGCAAATTGGAAGGAAAAATTAATCGCAGAAATGACTTAGAGCTGCCGGCACAGGGGAAAGATGAGGCGGTGGGAGCGGCCCGGGGGGTGGAAGGAGGAGAAAGGCGGAGAGAGGAGAGGTAGACGAGGAAGCGCGCCCCAGGGTCACACAAAGGGGATGAAAGGAAGTCCGGGGCAATTAGAATGATGCCCTTTGCACGGTCTTCCTCGCTCAGTCTCTCGTTCTCCCGCACCACCCCCTGTCTACGATCGCGTTCTTCCTCTTGTGCGCGCGCTATTCTAGCTCTCACGAAATACCGAGGCCATCCCTCCCGCCGAAGAAACGATGTGGAAACATCAGGTGCGAAGTATTACGGGCGCAATAATAAATTATGCTTATTACACGCAGCATATATTTGATTATTCGCCTCAGATTAAATCTGACTCTAATGTGGCTAATCTCTACACACTAAATTTTTTAAGATAAATATCGTAACATCTCGATAGTTTTTAGGATTGCAAAGTACAAATCTTGTTCTTTATATTTAAAGTTAAATTTTAACAATTTAAAGATATTACATTTTATAGTCAATTTCAACTGTAAGAGCAAGCTTTTCTGTTCTGTATGGTTCAAGATACTATTTTTTCATCTTTTTTCAATAAATCGCACTCCCTTAAAAGTCTCCGGACGAATGTCTCGAAGCACCATTGGGGGACGAAGATACGGGACGTGGTCGCGATGAGCAGATATTTAATCTCGATTTCGGGGTCGACCGCCGCCGCCGATGACGACAACATCACCCCTGGCCGTAGAAGGCCGCTGTCATATCTCCAGGGGATGATTCGACGTGACAGCTTTCCCTCGAGGGTTGCCACGACCGAAAATCACCAACGAACCGCCACGTTCAACTTTCCCCTCTCTCCTTCCGCTCTTGTAAAAGAACCACGTACACACGCACGCACTGGCCGCGGGCGGCAATATACGTCGTGACGTCCGCGAATTCCACGCGTGCCACCCTCACGCTCCTCGCGCGGACGTCCCTCGTACGAGGTTTAATGACGTATAAACTATGCGTCGGATTAGCAACGCGGTCGAAAGAGAAGGGGAGTGATCCGAACGTCCCGCAACCCTTGCAAGATGATCGTACACATAGGGCTATAGGCTTCTGGCCCGACGACGTGAACAAAACTGTCTATCTGATAACTTTCTTCGATATTTCTTCTCGTTAACTGTTTGCACGCAATATGATTTATTATGCGATAAGTCAATTTAACACATTGCGGACCCAGTCGTTTAATTGCTAGCTACACCTATAGGGGGGCCAGATATTTTTGCTCCACACATTTAAACCCGAGAGAAGTTTCGGGAACGACCGCAAGCGTTGCGGAATCGAAAACACGAGAACTTTCGTAATCCGTCCGCAAATGTGTTAACACACTTGCTAAGCAGAATGCGCACAGTTCAAAGTAGTTTTTTTTTTTTTTTCAAATTTATAAGTATAGTATTAAATAGAACGACACCAAAACAATTAATAAAAACTGTGTTGACGCGCAAACTTTATCAGCAATTACTTCAATGTTATATGAAGATTCCTTATTCGGGATTTTTTTTTAAGGCACGAAAGAGATATATATATATTACAAACAGCTGAATAGCTAACGAGGTAGCTACTCTACAACTTTATTTTATGAAATCACGCACCGCGACGAATCGGCATTCTCAAACCGGACAAGTCACGTTTGCGAGATCCTGCGGCGATTACGGCGCACAAAACAAATAATTAACACAGCGTAGAAACACGCTCGCGCCGAGCATAGGTGCGTGCCGGCCGGTGGAGAAACGCGGTAAAATGGGGTACGCGTGCGACAGAGAGAGAGAGAGAGAGAGAGAGAGAAGAGCAAGACAGACAGAGAACTGAACGGGCACAAAGGGACCCCGACAACAAAGTCAAGTGGGGTACAATGAGACGCGGTATGAGTACATCGAATGCCACGGTCGTCTTTCTCTCTTTCTCTCTCCCTCTCTCTCTCTCACAGTCACGGTCCCATGATTCTCGACCGAGCGTTCTACCGCTCGTGGCACTCTATCTCATGGTGCGGTCATGGTGAGCCCACAAAAGCGTTCATTCAATAATCTGACCGTGTCACCTATGTATACAATTACCAGCGTACGAGCCCGCCATAAAGGGAGAAATCAAGCCACGGTCAGTTCACCATCGAAACGCCGAAGACAATGGGCTCCCATAACGAGCAAATTCTACCAGTGAACGAGAGAGAGAGATCTGGGACAGCGACCTTTCGATTTTTGCCAAATAAAAACAAACTCCCATCAGAGGAAATCACACACATATTCGCTTCCGGAAATTTTACGCACAATTTAAAACATATTTATTCGAACACAACATTGTACGACCGACTTATCGTTGAAAGTGTACGATTATAATATCGTTAAAACAATCTCTTTCGATCGGTTCGTTTCCACTGTGCTTGCCAAGTGGCGTATCGAACATGCTCGAAAGTTTCGCTCGTACGTTCGAGAGCGAGGAAAAACGGACCGAGCGACAACCAACACGACAACTCCCATGAACATCCGCCAGTGATCCAAAACGCATATTCGCCGCTTCCGGGCGCTGCATCCCCCGCAGTTATTTCAAGCCGGGATGTAGCGCCTCCGCCGTGCATTCCCCTCCCCCAACAATCGTCCTGCTTTCCGCACAACTCTGCCATCATCCCTCATCACGGCCAAGCGTTCTCTCTCTCTCTCTCTCTCTCTCTCTCTTTCTGCCTGTCTGCTTCCGCGTTTGTCCGTCTCCGTTCGCAGGGGGTGCAATCAATAAGACATTGCCGTGACGCGACGGTTATGGCTGACGGGGACGTGAGTACGAGGGACCAACGGCCAAGCCCCATGAATATCTTTCGATAGATTGCACATCATCCTCGCTCGTCCCCGATGCGCGATGCGCCGATCCGGCGAGGGATGATCCATCGAGGCGGGAGACACTACGAAGGGTGGACGAGCCACGCGTCCACTGCGGTTAACTTCCCGCCCTTTTGCTTTCTCGTCGGGTAGGCAAAAAGAGCGCGGGAGAGACACGAAAAATGTGTTGTTATAAGTCACCGATTACGGCAGCGGCGCAGAAAACTTTAAATCGATCGAATTATCGCACATGTATGCGATGACTGTGATACAAAATAAAGAAAAACACGAGTGATCATGAAGAAATATCCTTTTTTTTTTGTTTCTTGCTCTTTCCTGAGAAAACGAATGCTATCGCCACACACCAGACCTTATTATCTCCCTGCTTAGAGCGCAGCGTCATTTTGCATTTCTTCCTTCGGGTGGGGAGAGATTGCACAACATGTGCGCGAAGAGTTTTCGCGCGTGAAACTCGTTTTCGTTAATCGCGCAGACAGAGCGGGACGAAGAAAATTCTTCGTGCCTCGGTTATCTGTCGACAGTTGCGCCGTTTAAATTACCGGGACGCGGCTTCTCCCGTTCCTTTCCCTTTTCCCCTCTCCCCCTTTCTCATACCTCTCCATCCATTTTGAAAGAGCGATCTCTCACACCTCCCCCTCGTCCTTCTCACCTGACCTGGTGGTGGGGTTCTCATCCTTCTTCTCGCCACGTCTGTCACACCGCGCCGTTGGCGCGGAGTTTTCGGACTGATTAGCATTTTTTTTCCTTCTTCACGCTTCCACCGTGACCCGATGACGCCCGTGGCCGGACAATGAGGCTACTTATTTATTTAAATACCGGGTATCCTGTCCTTTCACGCGAAGATTTATGCACGCCGCCGAGCTAATTGCCGGCCCATTATCCGGATAATGATATTCCGTCGCGTAACGACGACGCATCGTCGGCGTCCTGTCTCTCCTCCCTCCCTCCTCTTTTCCCTCTGCGCTTTCCTCCCCCTTCTCGTCATCTACATTTTTCTTGTCTTTCACGCATCGACACAGCGTCGTCCTTCTTCTTCGCCCTCTTCTTCTTCTTCCTACCCTACTCCGTCTTCCCTTTCTTCCTCCGTTAGCTGACAAAAGACGCATCGTTGGCGGAATATTCGATCGCGGTAATAAGCGAGATGGAAACTCCAACTTCGTGATCGTCGCGAGGAGGTAATACGTATGCGCGACCTCGACAGCAGGAATTGCGACAAACACCAGTGACGGAAGATGCTAATTTTTTTGTCGTCTCTCCTTGGAGACGACGCGACGCGTTACGTATTACGATATTCATTAATATCAATAACCGTTCGCAAAATACGTAAATCACATCTTTTGCAAAGCGTGTTTATTTGTACTTACATATGTCTACTTAACGTTTTCTTATCGTATGAATTTTTATCGGATACTTGTTTTCAATAAAGAAATCGCGAGATACATGTGACGTCCGAGATATTGATGGTAATTATATATGTAATTTCGAGCCTTTTTTTTTTATTTAACAAGATATGTAATTGCATTGATATTAACGTGCATTAATCTTGTGCGATCTCGAACTTGAAGTGCATTCGAAATCGTCGGGAGCGTATTATTGGCCTGGCAGGAAAATTGACGTTCCGGCCTCATCGAAATTCAAATTTAACATCGGATTAATATTAATCCGCAGTTTTCGGTAGCAGTCACGAACTTTCTCGGGCGAGGAAAAATGTCGGGCTGGATAAGGCAACGATATGCGAGGCTGATTAGCATTTCGTATTAAAAAAAAAAAAAGAAAAAGAAAAAGAAAGAAAAAAAAACCTGGCAAATCGTTTTCTCTCGCAACCATAAAAAAAAAAAAAAAAATGGGCAAAGAGGAGAATCTTATTTAAAAAGTTTGATTAAGAGATTTGGTGCACCATTATTCTCATGCTAATTATGCGCTCACAGACACATTGCAAAATACATTAAAATGAAAAAAAAAAAAAAAAATCGCTGTCGTAATTCTCTGCGCATTGATTTCGCCTGCACATGTACTATATCATGTGTTTATTGTCTCTTTAAATTATGCAATAATATAATATGTAATTGTTTTCTTACTGCGACGTTAACTAATATGTAATCATAATTTTGTACAACAAAATAAAATAAAACGATTGTTTTCAATGAACATTTACGCGTCAACTCCCGCGAAAATCTATAGGTACTTCCTACGGCGATATTGTGCGGAATGCGTGATGTCTGAACTTTTAGTTTCTATTTTTAAGGATCATTGTTCCACTTTCCGATAAATCTCAGCTTACTCGACAGGTTATTATCTATAGAATAAGAACCTGATTAGCGCATCTTCCGCTGTTTTCCATTTCTACATATTTGTCTGTTAGATATGACTTACACCTGAGAGTGTTGTGAATTTATCTTTTCGGTCATTTACCCAGATAAATAAATTTTACCGATACATTGGAAACAACGCAAATCAGAGTTTTAACCATTAGATAGATTACCCGAAGATACTTTATCCGAAGATAAAACAACCGGTTCCAAGAAAGTCTAATCTCTTTTTTCTCAGATCGAACGCACTTTTATACAACGATGTTAACTAATATATCTAATCATAATTTTGCACAACAAGATAAAAAATTTTTAAATAAAACTTTACGAAACCATATGCGTCAACTGCCGCGAAAATTTATACGACGGTATTGTGCGATTGTGTGTGTGATCCGGAAGCAAGGGCGCGTGTCTCCCGAAGTTTTATTCTCTATTTTTTAGGGACGTCTAATCTTCTCTCTCAGATCGAACACACGCAAGTCCTGCAAGTATCCTTTACAAAGGATATATAAAAAAGCACAAATAACTGCTCTAATCTCTTCAAAATTAATTCAATTTTTTCACCTGTTCTGTCGTAATTATTTACTACAGATATTCGTATTATCAAAGAAGAAGTACAGAAAAAATACAGAATTTTTCTCGAAAGAATGTTTTTTGTAAGATATTGTGAACGTAAGAAAAATAGTTTCCAGGATCTAGCGAGCACGTCACGGCACAAAGTGCAAATGGCTTGAGAGAAACTTTGCGTCGAGGTTTTTAAAAATGATTTCTGACAGTAAGCGCGTAATATCGTAACGTTAGATTCGTGAAAGAGCGAAACGATCCTTGCGGATGCACGTAGTAGAGTATCGTATGCAAAAGTCACTTCTTCGTCCGTCTCTACTCTCATTTAATATATATCCTCGTAGAAAGATATATAAATCACGTGCCACATACATCATCGCGCCCGCCGCAGCTCGGAGGGTAGCAACATAGAGTAAAAAGTAACTGAAACCCGGACGAGCGCGACAAACCGACGATTTATCCATTTACACGAGGGAGAGCTATCCCACGTCTCCCTTCCATTTTGTACTTGTCGCTCGTCGTCTCAACTTTGTCTTCGTCCGCTTGCATTCTTTATGCAAGCGTTATTGCTGCCCCTAACAAAATTATGACAAGAAAGATACGTTATAAAAGTTGAACAAATGTATATGAAATGTATGTACCTAAATATGTATGAAATTCTTTTTTATTCCTTATATTGTCGTATGTATAAAAAAAAAAACTACTATTATATTTTAATAAAATTATATTATAATAAATCTGTGATATTCACATTTTTAGAATTACAGGAGCGAAAATTGAAATCGCCTCGGATTTCCAGAATATTTAAAATGGACATATCACAAAAAAAAACTGTATGATTGATAGAATAGTGTTCGGATCGAGGGAACACGCGCGAGATTTTCCGCCTTATTCGGTATTCTCGTCATAGCGCGATTCGTTATCAGCGTTTCTACTCTTTGTTGCCTATATTTACTTTTTTACTCGTTCCACTCTTCATCACCGGAGCCTGTTCCGGAGGACAGTTCGACCTCTCGACACAAAATTTTATCTATTTAAACTAACGTGTCACATATCATCCGATAAAGATTGTCAGGTGTCAATTATTTCACCGCAATCTCGTATATCGCTTCCGCTCGAGTTAGAGGATACGTTTACTTCATAAACACACGAACGCCATATTTGACGGAGATCTTCTGCTTTCGTTTTGAAACGCAACGTGATGAATATCATTTGAGTAAATAAATAATGTTGTATCTCAAGGATGACGCGGCAGGATGGCTAATGTAATGCTCACGATTTTAATGCGAACTTCTGTTGATTAAATAAAATAAACAGAGATTTACGCGATTTACATTTTTTTAGACCTTATACGTATATTTTTCTCTTCTGACTGAACAACTCACAATCAGTTGCATTATGTTGTCTCGTAAACAGCGGGATATCGCTAATGCCTGTTGCGCGAATGTTGTATCTTTGCAAGACTCGCACGATTTCCAATTTCGAGGAATCAAGATCGTCGATTCTCACGAGCGCGCGACACAACTTTCTTTCTCTCTTAAGTGACAAACGCGATAGTGCTTTTTATTGGAGCAATATGCGTATACGGTCGCGCGAGGATGAGATTCTCTCACGCGGTTTACAATCCTTGGTTAGGGCCGTCGAAGCTCGAACGAGAAGAAGTAGGGGAAGAGATTAATCGCCGGCGAACGCATCTAACGATCTGGTAATCACGTATCATTGCGTAAGTCCGTACTAACAATGTCGAATTCCGACATTGAGCCTTCCAAGACAATCAAGGAAAAACGAGGGCAAGTGACGGCCGCGATGAGCGACACGAGCGAGTGCCAGAAATGCGGGAAGATTGTTGTCGCGGAAACGAGAAGTCATCGAGCTCTTTTGCGCGCGGACACCCGCAAAAGAGAGCTCCTCTATTCACGATATTATATCTATATATACATACACCGTTGATCGGGCCTCCCTCATTACTGGTATGCGCTGCGTATCCATTCGCCGCCACGTCCATTGTTCGCCGATCCGCCCGGAAACATTGTGCCGAAGGGGGGCGGGTAATAACGCAGCGCCTTGTTCGTCGATTAGGCGACACAATCGCCGCGCCAGGCTTTTCTTTCTAATTGGATTATGGCTCACGACGAGTGAGGCGCGCCCGGTTGCTTTTGCTCGCGCGATCGGTTTTTGAAAAATGACCGCGAGAAACGGACAAATCCCCGTGAGAAGTCGCGGATATATACGAAGTAGGCTGCTGCGTTCTGTCGGATTACACGCCTAGACGGGTGATGATCCCGGTGGGATGAGAGCGCGGGAGTCGTCCTTCTTTGAGGTGTCCGCGAATCGTCTCGAAGAACTCGAGAGATAAAACTCTGGTTCGAAATCAACAAAAACGTTACTTAAAAAGGTTTAAAAAAAGAAATGCAAGACGCAAGACAGGTAATCCGTAAAATTATATACTGAACTATTGTTTTTCAACTACTATTTTTAATATTTATACAGATTAAACATTATGAAATTGTATAGAAAGAGAGAAAAAAAATCACAGAAAGATTTTCGGAAATCAGAAATATGTTATTTCAGTTTTGCTTATCGCGGCATTCTAAGAGGCGCGAGAAACCGAGAGATGAGATTCGAAACAGAGGGCAGTTAGTGTCGGAGGATGCGTAGGCAGTGCTCGGCGAATGAGCGAAGTAGAGAAATGAATATAGAGCGCACGGGCCATAGCAGTAGTAGTAGTAGACGACAGAGACAGCGTCACAGTCGGGCGCATAGAAGAGAAATGAAGAAACAGGTTGGAAAGAGACGACGAACGGAGGAGGAAAGCAGCGGGAGAACGCGCGGAACCGGGACGGAGAAAAACTCGGGAGGAAACGAGAAAGACGCGACTAGAGAAAGAGAGACAGATGGAAATCGAGAGAGAGAAAACGAGACAGAGAGAGACGAAGAGGGACGGTGACTTGGGCAGTGCGTATCGATCTGGCCGTGTTACGTGCGTGCCGGAGGTTAGGGTCCTAGCGTGGACCAATCGGAGGGCTACTTCTCTCTCTCTCGCTCTCTTTCTCTGTTTCTCTCATACTCTCCCTCAGCCACCCACCTTATCCCTCTTGCTCGTTGCCGCGCGTTCTCCCACTCGCTCCTTTCTACGTGTGTATCCACGCACCAGGTCCGCACGCAGCAGCTTGCAGGCACGCACGACGCACATCGTCAATATGTATATGCTATACCTGCCAGCCTGCCTGATTACGTCGGCTGATAACGCTATGCGGCCATTTCGGTACAATGAAATGGCGGATGACCGCGGGAGCCACATTGCCGATGTCGAAATCGGCCAATCGAATAATCACGCGCCGCGCAATGCGTATATTCGCATCGCTAATTTAAAAACCTCTTTACGAACAAATACGTGAGATTATAAACAGTTCATAAGTAATAAGACAAATTTTATTTTCTGTTGTAATTGTATTAAATTTTTTAATAACTGCACAGAATTTCTAGGAATCGATGACCTATAAATAAAGATTATACTAACAAAAAACCGTCAAATTCAATATTCTAGATCAGGCAAGAATATTCTAGATCAATGATTAAAAGTCGGATTGCGTCAAGCAAGATTACAATATTAATATAACCAACATGAGCGTCATGTCACTTAAGATCGTGTGACGATGTTTAAATTATTCAAGGTACAATCCAACATTATAGAAAATTTCTAAAAATTATTTTTTTCTAAACTCACTTTAAAAAAAAATTGAAAATAACAGATTATGACATTCAAGATGAAGTATTCAGACAGACATATGTTTCATTTGCCTGATTATGTCGAGAAAGAAAGAGAGAAAGAGAGGAGGAATGTAAGAGAGAGAGAGAGAGACTGGGCGATGCAACGACGTCGACACAATGAAATGGCGGACGGCTACGGTGATCGTAGTTTACCGGATATCGTCGAGACAGCATGGTATCCGGATGCAAGGTCACTCGCTGAATCGATACGTTAATGTAATCCACGTGTCCGTAATACGATATAGCCTACTTTATGCGCCAGGAAGCGCTAAACAAGATAATACGCTAAATAATAGATGACGAAATATAAAATCCGACAAAATTATTCCCTAAATCTTGTCGTACTTAGTAATGATCTTAAACAAATAACAATAATTAACACTCAAATATAAAACTATAATTAAGTTTATTTACAAAGATACTTAAGAAAGATACTTTTATGGAAAGACTACTTTTATGGAAATACTTTTTCAAGTGTGTAACAATTGCGTATCAATATAAAAGCCGTTATCAATCAAACAAAACAAATTGAACATTCTGAACCAAAAAGTATCGATTCGGCAACTTAAATTACTGATCAAAACTATCCAATTCAACTATAGCGCAATCAACGAAATCTGATTGCGATACATATGTTGGCTCGATCCGCAGCTAGTTCGAGGGATAGCCATCTGGTCATTGTTTGATAAATACCTATCCCATAACTATGCGACATACAAACTACCACGCGACTCTCTCTGTTCATTGTACGTCGATCGAGTGACTTTATTAACTCGCGACTGCCACCGCACCTGGTGAAAAATCGCGCTGTTGTTTTTTGCGTCGCGAGTTTTTGACCCAATATGTATGTATATACGTATGTATATTAATACGATACTTGCACGCACGCGCGTTACTTTGCGGCCGAAACAATAAATTTATTGTTTCGGACGGAAATTTGTTTCCGACAAACAATGCGATAGAAGCCGCAAGAATTCATGAATATTCTCACGTAGCCGGTTCTTATGCAGGAGAAATAGAGAGGAGGAAAGGAAAGTTTGGGTGAGTGTAACGAGTTGGACTTGTCGAAAGTTTCAAGAGGGTTCGGTGGCTCGCGTTATTATATATATATATATATATATATCTCCAAGCAAATCCTTCAACGTCCTATGACACACAAATGAAAATTATATATAAAACAGTGTATACACATTAATAAATGACATTTAGAAATTTATGGATTCTTTCCGCTACTCACTTATCAGATTTGTTCCATGCAATTTAGCACATCATTGATCCCTCGTAATCGATTGCTAATAAATCTTCGTCGCACATATACAACATGACACTAAATGTCATGTCATCCGGATGTCAGCCACATCCAGAAAATATTGCACGAGCCGTTGTCCGTTACATAACGATCGCGTGTTTTAATTTACATCGTTCAATCGCTGCCAAGTGTTTCTGATTGATCTCGAAAAATTTATTCAATAATCGAACATACGCCAATCCGCGATACGTCTTGCGGCTTAACGCTTTTCCTTATCGCGCATTTCCAACATTATCTTATCTTACTTTCTACAAATGCAATATCTCGAGATTGTACAATGGATGTACAGATTATTGAGAGAATTAAGAAAGAAAAGCAGAGACAACAGGTTCCTGACCGAATGTCTCTGTTGAACTTTGTCGGGATGTTGGCGAGAATTCGGCCGTGAAGCCCCGGAAACGCGTATACCGGCGATTAACGACAGAATTCGATGAAATCGTAAATTCGTTTGTTCGTTCGTTCGTGCCTCTCGTTCCCCTCTGGCCGCTCTGCGCGCGCGAACAAATGGCTGACTATATTTTCGCGCATGCACATATACAATCGTATACGAGCCGCGCACACCTACACTTATGTACACACACACACGTACTCACGCAGAGACACGCCGAGAGAAAATATCTGGTATGGCGCGGCCAACACCACCCGGGAGCAGTAAAATTTGCTAAACGATGTAAATAATGGATGGGAACAGTTGGACAGTTTTCAGTTATTTTCCTCGCACGGGCATAATTCAACTGAAATTTATTGCCGCTGCTCAATTACGCAAAATATTGTCAAAAAACGCGGTGACCGCGGCACCCTCTCCACCGTGCCATTTCGTTAAAAGCGTCGAGCTCTCATATCGCGCCAACCACGAACTTTCTCGTTGGGAGTTTCGATCGTATCCGCGAATACGCGGATGATGCATCTCCCGCTTAATTGACGCTAATTATCGCTCGTAACAATGTGACCGCGCAATGATCATTCGGAAGGTGCAGCCAGACGCATATTAACGCGCGACTAATATTATATATAGTGATAGTATTATATACATGTGATCTGCTATTAAATGAATACTCGCTTTATCTTTACTCTGATTTGTTTCTTAACATTATATACAAAAATGTGCATTAAAAACAAGCGAGGAGAAAAAGGAAAGTAAGAAAAAAGAAAAAAAAAAATTTTTGCTGACGTCAGCTTGACAGTTTTTTGTGATCCCGGAAACCGTAGAAACCAGCGAGCCGACGAGGGAAAAACTACCTGCAAACAAATCCGTCCTGTATTTGTTTGCATCGTGCAACTTGAACGTAAAACTCACGTTGCACTATAAAAATGCGATGTTCGGAGAATGTGAGAGAGAGAGAGAGAGAGAGAGAGAGAGAGACTGAATTCCGCGAACTCGTTATACATTTTCCAGCTTCGTCGTTACATTGAATTTAAACGGATCCCGCAATTTTCGCCGACGCTCGACACACATTTCATTAAAAACCAACGTCTCGTACGTGTTCCTCTTTTTTTTTTTTTCTGTTCAATTGTACTTTAAAACTCGCCGAGCGCGAATTTTACGTCGCCACGTTTTCAGAGCAAACGCCGGCTCTCGACCGACAGACTCGCGGCCGGCCATTTCGAGTCCGATCAGTCTTCCATCGCCCCAAGCGTGCTTTCCACCTTCACCTCCGCCATTGTTTCCGAGCGGCCGAGAGGGTACGTTGTACGCGCGCGAGATACGAATCCTGAGTGGAAATCACGAAAGTCCCGCCATCGGATTTCGCCTTTCTCCCCCTCTCCCCGCTTCTAATCCGGTCCCGTAGGTTTCGCCATCGGATTTCATCGAGGAGCGCGTTGGAGAAGACGGCGAGAATTCACCCATCGGTGAGAGCGGAAGAGAAACGGGAGCCAGTTTCCCAAGGGTGCAAAGGAAAGAAGAGGACGGAAAGAGGAAAGTCGCGCGAGGGCGGGACGAGATTCACGGGGAAGAAAGGGGGGGGAGAAGTAGGATAGAGAACGGATGAGGGGAAAGAGGAGGATGAGAGAACAGAGAGGAGGCGGTTTAAAGGGTAGCGAACGTCTCGACAAAAGCAACCCTCTTAAAGTTCGCCCTACGCTCTGCCTACCAATACGACTTCGGATCTTGCGACTCCGTGTGCCAGATTCGTTGAAAGGAGCGTCCCCGAAGTCGTGAAAGAGAAAAGCCGCGATACCACAGAGAACGCGAGAACCAGGCACACACGTGCATAACAAAATGACGCGCTATTTAAGACACACGATGAAAGACAAATATATCTGTAATGACGTTTAGAATTTTTTTTATAAAAATATTTCGCGCAAATTGATTATTTCCTTATCGATTGCTTACGTTGAATATTATAGTGACAAAAAAAAAATTGCAAAATATACTCTTCACTCATTCTTGTTTTTTCATTTCTTTTTTTTTTTTTTTTTTTTATCATGTTGATTGTAAATACAATTTTCTTTTCGAGCATATATAATTTCGCGCCATACGGAAACAAGTCACCGAGAACCGGGTCGTATGAGTACATCGTCGATTTAATCTGAGACGCGGTGCGAGAGCAAACCCTAATCCAGCTTACCCAGAAAGTAATTTTGAGTCTTTTGAAAGCGGGTCTTTCCCTCCCCGCCTCCTCCCCCCCGCGTAGCAGGTCTGTCACGAAAGAAATCACAACTAGGAAGCAGGAAGGGACGCGAGAAGGAATATCTCGCGGAAACCCGCGACTCTCGCAGGCCAACTCTCATCAGTACTCGCGGGAAGAACCCGCGACGACGAAAACTTTCCTTCGCTCGCGAGATTCCGACTATCAGCGCGCAGATCGCTTGTTCCTCTCGATTCCGCTCGAGAAAATTAGCGAAGGAAAAAAAAGGGGGAAAAAGAGAGAGAGAAAGCGGGAGATTTCCGACGACGATAAGACGATAAAGTCTCTTGGCGGAAGAAAAAATTAAGCACTACGAGTGCTTAAACCCTTCTTTGCTTTCCGCGACTGCTGTTTATGCAGAATATTCGAGACTTATCACAAAACCGCAGGTTTTTCTCCCAACGAAAATGTGGTGGCGAGTCTTTAATTGAGATCCTTAGTTTCTAGATAATGCCAGCTCGGAGACAATCATGCAAGCTTGCAGAGAGCGCAAAAAAAAAAAAACGGATTTTCTTGAAATCCATTTTTTTCTTCGTAGTTGCATTAATATTCTTACAAAATTTTGTTCTAGTTGGATTGTTAAATCTTAGCATTTTTAGTACATCTCGATGTCTCAAATCAAATATATCTGCGAATGTAAACATTGAGATATGTAGTAAATAGGAAATAAACTTTATTTTAGTTTGATCATTAAATCTCAGATCTTTTTGGCACCTTGATATCAAATATCAAATATCTGCAAAGATAAACATTGATAGAGAGAGATATATATATATAGTATAAATAGGAAATAAACATCTTTTATCTTTCTCAGAATACGGTTCAGGCAAGTTCTTTAAATTCCTATCGCGCGCGTAAAGGTAAAAAAAAAAAAAAAATTGTCGCGGTAAGCCGCGATTTTAGAACAATAAATATCATTTAGTGTGTTTTCAATTCAATCCTTTGAATTAAAGAGTCTGAAACGATATGTGAAATGTTAAGCATCGTATGTATTTTCTTCCGCAATGTTTTTAATTTCAAAAAAAGAACTTGTTGTGAAGATTGATTATATATTCTTTAATAAAAAAAAAATAATAATAATGCGTTTTATTAAACACATCGGCGTCTCTTGATATCTTGCGGTAACGTTACCGACAAGCGACACTCGAGACATCAATGTAATTCGCATAACGGTCTTTACGGTAAGTCTAGACTATCCGATTTCGCGGAAAGACCGCTGAAAAGATGAAATATTAGAACCTTCTTCTACAACGGCGAATAAGAAGAGTGTGAGGCAAGGAATTTTATCGTGCTTTATATATAAGAAAATGGGATCAAGAGACCAGAGAAACAAGATATCAGCAGGAAAACTTCTCACTGATTTAGTTATCAACCAATAAGTATCTAAATACCTATTAGCGCGAAAAGAAGTTTGAGTTTAAGTGACCGAAGTGTTTCAATTAAAGTGGGATCAGGCAGTTCGCGCTCCCTGCGACAGAAAAATTGCAAGTTTTTATGGCTAATTTTTTGCAGTGGCAAAAACAATTTTGCAATCGATTAATCAAGTTACATGAGCGATGCGCTGCATAGAACATATGGACGCTAATAAGCAATACAGTGTCAACCCACAAAAAATGAAATATTGAGATATTTATGTAGTGTGCTTCTTTAGCAATCAAA